>KZ819236.1:0-19242 GCA_003144125.1 Testicularia cyperi | reverse complement strand
GTTACCGTACTTGCCTCGGCTTATTTCGGCATATTGTTCGGCGTGCTCCGCTGTGTCACCAGTTGTACTCTGTGTGTGTGTCTCTCTCTCTCTCTCTCTTTTTTTTTTTTTCTTTCTCTCTTTCTCTCTCTCTCATATATACATGTTACGACGCAGCTTTTCGGCTGCACGTGAGCGTTTGTGATCCAGTATAGTATTCCCGATGCTAGTACTGCAGGCGACACTGACTATTTACTCTTGGCCGCCTGCTTACAATACAGGCCCCCGATCAGCTACTGTGATGAGATGGCGAGAAGGGCAAGAACAGACGGCAGAGTACACACACTCCTGGCTGGAGTAGCGCTGCAATGAGTGGGTCCATACACGTACAAGTACTGTACCACGGGTTGATGGCAATATTCATCGGTCGCGTGCACGGTACACATGCACAACATGCACGCACGCATGGGCCACGGAATATCTTACCGCTCACCGCTCATTGCCCACAGCCACGGTACTGTACACCTCCATTTTCCACCTCGTCGAGAACTTGCAACTCCGACTCAATCTGCGACCCTCCACCAATTGCAGCCCTTGCCTGATCTTGCTGGGTCCTGTGCCTCTCGTATGTGCTTTCCCCGTACCGTACCGTACCGTACATCGCTTTGTGTTATAATATCCTCGACACCAGGCCCCGATCAATGGTATAATCCCGCCCTTGCAGCCGTGCGTCGATCCATATAATAGCAACTAGCCCTCCGTGTATCAAATAGGCTCCTCCATACAACCATCGTCGTGCGCGTCCAGCTTCTGCCTACGTCAAGATGGCCGCCAGCCCAACCAAGTACGACGATCTCGAAGAGCTCCTGCAAAATGACAACAAGGTCAAGGTTGCAGGTGTGTATCTGCTCACACTCTCGACATCCGCGGTATCGCTCAAGTGACACGACAAGCTGACCTTGATGCTTCTCTCCGCCACACAGGTTTCGATGTCGACGGAATCGTGAGAGGCAAGTATGTCTCGAAGAAAAAGTTCCTCTCCGCCGCCAAACCAGACGCAGATTTTGGTTTCTGCTCCGTCATCTTGTAAGCTGCTTCAGCACCATGGCCGCTGCATAGTTCCATGCCAAATTGCCTTGCCAGCGTACGATTTCTGACTCTGTTCCTTTGCCGTGCTATGATGCTGGCTCGGTCTCGCCATGTGCGCATACCAGCGGATGGGACATGCACGACCTCGTGTATCCCAAGGAGCTCCTCGTGTCCAACAAGGCCAACGGCTACCGTGATCTTTCTGCCCGCATCGACCTCTCTTCCTATCGCCGCATCCCGTGGGAGGACAACATGCCCCTCTTCCTCATCCGCTTCCACACCCAGGATGGATCTCCGCTTCCCGTCTGTCCCAGAAGCCTGCTCAAAACGGTCACGGACAACATTGCCCGTTTTGGCTCCTGGCAGTGCATGGCCGGCTCCGAATTCGAATACTTTCAATTTGCCGAGACCGCGCAGAGCCTCGAAGAAAAAGGCTTCACCAAACTCACCCCATTGACGCCCGGCAACCACGGCTACTCGATGCTTCGTACCTCGCTCAACAAAGACTACTTCCTCGAGCTTTTCGATGCTTCGGAAGCCTTTGGCATCGATGTCGAGGGCCATCATACCGAGACCGGCCCCGGTGTATACGAGACTGCCCTCGCCTACACTGAGGTGACGCGCATGGCAGACATGGCCGTTCTGTACAAACTCTTGGCCAAATCTGTCGGTATGAAGCACGGCATCACCCCAACCTTTATGGCGAAGCCGTGGGCCAATCTCGCCGGTTGCTCGGGTCACTTGCATGTTTCGCTTCGCGATCCCGCCACGGGAAACAACGTCTTTGCCCTCAGCAAGGACGAGATTGACGCCGGCGGACGAGCCAATGCAAAGTATCCAGATGTCAAGTTCCTGTCCCAGCTCGGAGAGCACTTTTTGGCGGGTGTCATGACCGGCCTTCCCGAAATCATGCCGCTCCTGTGTCCCACCATAAACTCATACAAACGTCTCGTGACCGGAGAAGCTTACTGGGCGCCCAACATCTGCTCTTACGGTTACGACTCTCGACTTGCCTCGGTGCGCATCCTGGGACCACCAGACGTTCCCGACTATGGCACTCGCTTTGAAATTCGTGTTCCGGGAGCCGACGTCAACGCGCCTTTCGCATTCTCGGCAATCTTTTCTCTCGGACTCTACGGTATCCAGAACAAGCTCGCATTGCCATTTGCTCCGATCGATACCAGCAGCTCGGCCAAGCAGGATCTTGTTCTGCTCCCAACTTCCTTGGAGGACGCCACCCGTCGTTTCATGGCGCCTAAAAGCATCGCCCGCAAGGTTCTTGGTGATACATTTGTCGAGCACTTTGGTGGGACCCGACTCCATGAGGTCAATCTCTTCAATCAGGCCGTCACTAATTGGGAGATGGAGAGATATATGGAACTTGTCTAGGTCTGTGGAGCAATAGCAGCCTACCTTAGTGCTTGCGTAATGATTACATAGTGTCTTGGCATTTCATATGTGTGAATCTGCCTCCGTCTGTGATCGTCGCTGTTGTCGTCGATGGCCCCTACTCCCATCAGACTCTACTTCTATGAAACGGCGGAACATTTTGCTCTTCAGATCCGAGCGCGTTATTTAGGTGTCATTCATGATGCCAACATAATCGCTAGCTGCCACGATATGTGCTTCCTGCGTCTGCTAATGGCGAATAACTCGCAGCTTGACTGCAGCAACCTTACTGACTGCTTGAGGAATAGATCAAGCGTGTGTATATGGACTCAGCTTTCTAACCCCTTTTTTTACCTTTGTACACCGCGTAAATGCAACTACTACCCATCTGACATATCTGCCGACGCATTTGCTGATATTTGTCGGACTGGGATTCTACTGATGACGTGTGCGGCGATACTCTGCAAATTGCCCACAAAGGCCTGTGTGGACAGTTCATCGTGTGGCACAAAAAATAACAAGTAAGAAGATTTCTGGCAAGGTAATTAATTTAATACAAGTGGTCTATTTGTTAGTGCCGTATGCGTGTACGTAATTGTATTCTGATAATCGTCATACTTATCAAACGAGACAAATTGCATCATATATAAATCATACGTACCTGGTTGATTGCTATTAATAGTCCAACATAAGCAAACAAACGCAAAATTGAATTGTTATCGCATGATGACATATAACATCCAGCATGCGCATCTTTGCTGAAATATCTCTATTGTCTGATATGAACGAATATACATGCGTACATGCATATAATTATTATATGTGCGTGTATATATGATATTATTTGTACTAGCCACGCGTCTATCGTGCTCTGAGCCAACAGACAGGCTTCGAACACAAGCTAAGCAATATTAGTTCTGAGCAAAAATACAATTCATTGCCATATACCCTGGTTGTTATACCAGCGCAAATGTGTATATGCATTTAGGACGTAGTATCTCAGACCGTCATCTAGCAGTACTTTGGTATTATGAATCTATTGTATGTGACTATCGTAGTAGCAGTTCATACGCGATCTAGCGAGGTCCGTATCTAATGTCGACGTTCAAAGTAATAGTCATATATATATGCATGTTTCCGAATGACGCGACAATGTACCGAGTGACGCTGATGCGTATCGTGGACGTCGTTTGCAAGCGCTCAAGAACTTCTAAGTCAGCTGCACGTTGACGCACGCGCAAATATACAATTATTAATTGCGTCTTGCGAGAGATGCTTGATCTGTTTCTGCCCCTTCACTTTTCACGACGGGGCCACTTCTGATGCGTGCAGTAAAAATGTTTTGACTGTGTGTGTGTGTGTGTGTGTGTGTGTGTAAGTAAGTATACTACCTGCCAGTGGATTGGCATTGTATCAAAGGAGATTCGGCCCTTTTCATGTCACGTACCACCAGCTGACAAGTTTTCAAGCTGAAAATAAAGTGTCAGAATTAGCTTCATTGAAATTTTGAATATCAAGTCTAAAAAATCATACATATCTACATACGATGAGTATCTGCAAAACTCCTTCAAACGCTGTTTGACAAAATCATTTCGCTGGATATGTTTCGGTCATTCCGGGTTTGCTGACAAATATTTGTGTGTCATGTCGATGTTTACACGGATGGTCTTTCATATACTTACCCAGCTCTATTAGAGAGCTTTTGGCATGCCAAAAAAGCGCTTTTTTGTAAGCTATTTTTCTTCTGAGATCACAATGAGACTTTATAAAATAGCTTTTGGGAAAGGAAAAAGCCAAAAACGGCCAGATTTAGCTTTTCAAAAAGCTATTTCAAAAGCTAAATTTTAGTGCATTGATCTTGTGTCAGGCTTGCTGGGAGAAGTCTGGTGCATGAGGTTGCACACTCCAGCTGCTGCTGCATGCATGACAAGCAACCATCATCATCATCATCATGGAGTTGCAACCACTTCTGCAGCTTTCTGCCCTTGCATCATTTGTTGCCAGCACCTACTACATTCTTGATGTCCGTGAGACCAACCAGCTTCTTGTTCTGCAGCATTGCTACAATGAGTTGACTGAAATGTCAGACAAGCACTTCCAAGACAACTTTGGCATCAACTATACTGAATTTCATCAGATACACAAGGCTCTCAAGCTCCCTCTGCTGATCAAGACTGATGTACAAGACTCAGAAGATAGCTGCACAGCTCTTCTCATGCTGCTTGCCTACCTCTGTGGTAGGACTATCTGTGGACTAGAATCTCAGTATGGGTGGTCAAAATCCTGCATCAGTAGAGTATGTTCCAAAATTGTGGAACTCATTTTGCAGAAATGGGTGTTGGGATGGCCCCAGGGGTCTGACCACCACAGTATGGGGGCTGTGGCCTGGAGCAGGGGAGGAGCTTGCTAGAGAGGTGCACACACCATGTCAGGTAATGGGAATGGTCTACTAGTATTGAGCTACACTCCCATGAGGTGAGATAGCTAGGTAATACATTTGACGACCTCCGGGAAGGAGGTCTACAGGAGGGACAGGGGTAGATGGCGACGGGGGACCCGCGCGTGCACCGCAGGTTGGCGTGGGTTTCCCCGCATGCTGATTACAGGGGCGCAGGGGCTGGCGCAGGGAGCCGGCCAAGAGGGTGCGGGGAGATGACTGGCGCGGGCTCCCCGCGTGACAGGCGCAGGGGCGCTAGGGTGTTGGAGCGCTGTGACTGGCAAGTCTAACAGCGCTCGTCGCCTGCGGTGTGTGCCCTAACATTACCCCAGGGAGAAGGAGGCAGCGTCCCGATGCCGTTAATGGTTGTTAGATCCATCAGCAGGTGGGAGGCCCCGCGCCACAGGCGCGGGGCGCACGGGGGGGTTGGCGCTGTTAAAGAATGAGATCGAGGACTTGTGGGGCCATTGGCTTCACTTAGTACCAGAGCGATAATCAGACTATTGCAGGTGGATGATTCACCCCGTGAACAGGCGCACGCTTCCCACGTAGCTAATGTGAGAGTCATGCACGGCTGATGCTGAGCTGGCTGGCAGGGATCAAGTCGAGGATATTTCGCTTGATATGCAACTTGTAGGCACTAGCTGTCCAGACAGTGACGCAGTAGGGATCGAGGAGGAAGTATTGAGTACCAACGATGGTTTGCCGACGCAGGGAATAGTTTACAGATCTAGGGAAGGGATTATGTGGGAAATGGTAGGGTGCAGGCGTGACTTGTGTGAATGAATTTGATTAAGGGAAGCAAGTCTCGACTAGATACAAGAGGGCAAGCATATATACAGTTTGTTGCCAATTGCGGCAACGCCCAAGTTGCGACATCTTCTCGTATGTGCATATAGCGAAACAAGCTTAATGATGCTGCGATGTGCTCCAGTGTTGTAGTCGGTGAACCCTCAGCTTGTTATGTCTTGCGTACAAGCTGAGAAGGAATATGCTTCCCGTCTTTGGCAATTATGTGCCCGTGTCGGAGAAACCATGTAAGGTACATGGGGCCCTTGGGGTGCGCGCATGCATGTGATTTACCGCAGCGGGGAAAGTTTCCTACTTACGGCAAGGTCTAGACTTTGCTGAAAGTCTAGTGTTGTGGAGCCAATGACTGTCCCAATCTTGATAATCAAGAGCCATCAGCGAGGGCAAAGGATCGTTATTTCTAACAATGGGCGCGGGGGCGCTAGGGTGTTGGAGCGCTGTGACTGGCAAGTCTAACAGCGCTCGTTGCCTGCGGTGTGTGCCCTAACAGCAGGGATCAAGTCGAGGATATTTTGCTTGATATGCGACTTGTAGGCACTAGCTGTCCAGACAGTGACGCAGTAGGGATTGAGGAGGAAGTATTGAGTACCAACAATGGTGTTGCCAACGTTGGGAATAGTTTACAGATCAAGGGGAGGATCTTTTGTGGGGAACGGTAAAGTGTAAGTGTAATTTGTGTGAATGGATTTGATTAAGGGAAGCAAGTGTCAACTAGGTACAAGAGAGTGACCATATATACAGTTTGTTGCCGATTGCGGCAACAGCTAAGTCGTGACATCTTCTCGTATGCGTATACACCAAAACAAACCTAATGATGCTGCGGTGTCCTCCAGCATTGTAGTTGATTGACTCTCTTGTTTGCTGTGTCTTGAGTGCAAGTCGAGAGGGAAGATGCTTCCTGTGTTTGGCAATTATGTACCCGTGTCGGGAAATCATGCAAGGCACAGAAACACGGGGGGCCTCAGGGCATGTGCATGCATGTGAGTTTTACCGTAGTGGGTAAAGTTTCCCGCTTTTGGCAAGGTCTAGACTTTGTTGAAAATCCAGTGTTGTGAGGCCAATGACTATCCCGATCTTGATAATCAGGAGCCATCAGCAGGGGCAAAGGATTGTTATTTCTAACAGGTTGCAGGGGCGCAGGGGCTGGTGCAGGGAGCCGGCCGAGAGGGCGCGGGGAGGTGACTGGCGCAGGCTCCCCGTGCAACGGGCGCAGGGGTGCTAGGGTGTTAGAGTGCTGTGACTGGCAAGTCTAACAGCGCTTGTCACCTGCGGTGTGTGCCCTAACAGATGCATGAGAATTTGAAACCGGGTACCCTAGGAGAACGGCTTCCACGGGAATTACGTTACTGGTTATCACAACTAGCTGTTTCCAAAATACCCGAGAAAAAGTTTCCAGGCGACCCGAATCGGTGATGGTTGTATGTGATTAATGCATTTACTTGATGTTTAAGGAGCACGACAACTAGCGAACGGTATCGCGCGGCGAAAACTTGACTGTGCATTGCATCTGTCTATGCTATCGGTTATACAATCGTCGTGACTTGACTTGAGGCGAATTTGTGAGTACGACAAGCGTGCGATGTAATGAAGACACATGCCGGACCTTTTTCACCAGCAGCAGTGACCTCCGTCGATACGGAGATCGGATCCCGTCATGAAGGAACTGGCCTCGCTGGCGAGATAGACTGCGGCGCCCTTGAATTCGCTGGGCTCACCCATTCGATTCATGGGGTTGTCTCCAGTCCACTGCTTCATGAGCTCAGTCTTGCCGACGAGGAGCTGCTTGGTCATGTCGGTCGCAATGTAGCCGGGCGAGATGGTGTTAACACGGATGCCGTACTCGGCGAGTTCAACAGCGGCGCATCGGCAGAGCTGGTGCACGGCTGCCTTGGAGGAGTTGTAAGCCGTTCCGAGAAGACCGCGGTTGGAGATGAAGCCAGAGATGGAGGCCATGAGGATGATGCTGCCGCCTGTCTCGTACTTTTTCATGGCGCGGGCTGCTGCCTGGGTGACTATAAAGGTGCCGGTAACATTGATGCGCATGACCCAGTCAAAGAACTTGGGGTCAAAGTCCAGGACTGGGCCCTGCTTCTGCACAGCAGCGCCGTGGATCACGCTCTTGAGGGGTCGGTCCGCGTCCTTGGCCTCTTGACCGATCTGATCGACGATCGAGTTGATAGCATCGGCGTCTGTGATGTCGGCCTGAAAGTAGCCCACAGTGAGCTTGAGCTCCTTGGCGCGTGATCGAAGCGCAATGTATTCGGGTGCGTCGACAGGCTCCTCGAGCAAGTCGAGGCAGACGACGTGCGAGCCGGCTTCCAAGAGCGCAGCAGCCATCGTTAGACCAATGCCTCGAGCACCTCCCGTCACTGCACAAAGCAAGCCAAGATGCAAAATATAGCGATGCCAAGGCTGATCAGTATCAGATCAACGTGCGGCAAGTCTCTGTCCTGACTGGGAGGAAGGTTTGACTCACCAAGACTTGTGCTGTCATGGAGTGAAAATATGCCCCCTTTTGAGGTATTTCGCTCGCCCTGAACAGCAGCCATGACATGCTGCTGGGTGTTGATCGTTTCGTTGATGCTGGCAGTGGGCATCGGAACCATCTTGAGTAGCGAGTGAGGACGAGACGATGTTAAGTGCGAGAAAAAAGTAGCGGGCAATGAATGCAAGAGGGCAAGATATGTACGATCAGCTTCGTCTGGTTATTTCTACTCATCCTCAACCCGACCGAGATGGGTTGCAATGTCGAGATCGCCTCTTCCTCGACGGCCACGAATGGGCTGAAGCGTGGCGCTCAAAATCCTTGCGGCTCTCAGTCATCGTTCTGACAGGCTGCAAGGCTGATAGATGTCTCTCTGTGTTCGGCGAATGCATCTGGTTGCCGAGAGAGGAGGTTGTAAGGCGAGAAGGGGTGCTACACCTGGCAATGAAGACAGTCCGGAGCACCGTAGGTACTATCGACGAGGTCGGATTCGGGGACCCTGGATGGGAAATTTAACCGGAAAATCGGAGAATGGCCAAAAATTGCACGGAAGATGGCCCAGCGGAGGCTCGGAAAATGGTTGGCGGGGTCGGCAAAGCACTCGTGAGTGGCTTTTGCCGGCGCCCCACATGCCGAGATTCACCATTTCAATGACCCAACGAAGGCTGCAGAGCCCCGCAGTCATTAGATTCGGTCCTCGTTTTCCCCGCCACCCAAATTGGCGGAGAATGTCGCGGGCTAACGTGACGGTACCCCCTACACGTAGTAACGTGTGGCAAAGTGCCTAAAAGTGACTTTTGCATTTCAATTTCCGTCAAGACAGCGGCAAGTACAGTAGTGGTGCACCTGTCAAAGACGGCCAATGTGTTGACCGACAGCGCACCCGCAAGGCGCCAACCGGACGAGCCCAACATGCTTGCGGTCGAAATGCGGCTTTTGTCCCCATGCACCAAGCGACAACAGATAGAGATTCTGTCAATTGCAGGCGTCTGGGCAACAAGCAGTCAAATGCCTTGCAATTGACCCTTCGTATAAGAGGCTGTCAGAGTCTCGGCGTTTCTTGCTCGCTCTTTCTCAATCACCTTGCTTTGATCGATCCAACATGGCACCTGCTGCAACGCTCAACAGTGTCTTGCAATCTTCCCCAGCTGCGCCTACGTCTGGCAAGCAGACTCTGGTCCGGACCAGCAATGCATCTGGCCAGAGTATCCTGTCCAACAGTGTCGAGGAGAATGAGGCAGTGCTTCAAGAAATTCGCTGTCTCGTGGCCGACATCGTTCAGCAGTTCAATGGCGGCCACCCCGGTACCGCCATGGGCGCTGCATCCATCGGAATGGCACTGTGGGGCTCGGCGATGAAGTTTAATCCGCTCGATGGCCGATGGGCCAACCGCGACCGATTCGTCCTGTCGGCAGGTCACGCATGTCTGCTCCAGTACGTCTACCTGCACCTGACCGGGTACAAGGCCTGGACCATGGACATGCTCAAGCGCTACCACTCAAAAGATTTCAAGACCAGCCTCGCGGCCGGCCATCCCGAAATCGACCCAGAATACGGCATCGAAGTCACTACCGGTCCTCTCGGACAGGGCATCTCGAACGCCGTCGGTCTCGCCATTGCCTCCAAGAGCATGGCTTATCAATACAACCGACCCGGCTTCGATTTGGTTTCCAACACCATCTGGTGCTTTACCGGCGACGGCTGTATTGCGGAAGGAGTCGGTCAGGAAGGCCTGTCGCTCGCCGGCCACTTGGGACTCGACAATCTTGTCCTCGTTTACGACATGAACAAGATCACCGTCGACGGTAACATCGACAGCTACTCATCCGAGGATCACCCAGCCAAGCTTCGCTCCATGGGATGGAACGTGATCGAGGTCCAGAACGGCTCCACCGACGTCATGGCCGTAGTTCGTGCACTTGAGCAAGCCAAGTCGCTTCACAACGGCAAGCCCACCTGTGTTCAGATCGAGACCGTGATCGGGTTTGGCTCCACCAAGCAGGGCACTAATCCTGTACATGGTGCTGCACTCGGCGAGGACGACGTCAAGTCCGTCAAGCGTTCATTTGGTCGAGATGAGCAAGACAAGTTTGAGCTCTCGCGAAAGGTGTACGACACTTTTGCATCGGCCAAGTCCGAGGGGCAGGCACTCCAGACCGAATGGGAGGCGCTATTTGACAAGTACAAGGCTGCCTTCCCCAACGAGGCTCGCGAGTTTGAGGAGCGCAACATCCGTAGCTCCGAGGCCCAAATCCAACTGGCTAAAGAAATGGTCTCGCTGTTGCCCCCTAAGTCGCAGCTGCCCACTGCCCTCACCGCCACTCGAAAGGCATCAGGCATTGCTGTCGAGACTCTTGCACCTAGATACCCGCACTTTATGGCGGGAAGTGCCGATCTGCTTGACTCGACGTTTGTCAACTGGAAGGATAGCGTTGAGTTCCAGCACCCCGATAAGAACCTTGGTGGCAACTTTGGCGGTCGACAGATCCGATACGGCATTCGAGAACATGCCATGGCAGCCATTGCCAACGGTCTTGCTGCCTACTCGCCCAACGGCTTCATTCCCGTCATTTCCACGTTCTTTATGTTTTACCTCTACGCCGCACCTGCAATTCGGATGAGCGCCCTTCAGAGACTCCGTCTCATCGGCATTGCTACTCACGATGTAAGTGTCCGTAAGCTGTCTTCGCACAGTCAGCTTTGAATTCCCCTCGACACCGTGACTGATCATGACCTTCAATGCTTCTCTTTTGTACACTGCAAGTCGATTGGAATTGGTGAGGACGGACCAACACACCAGCCGATTGGCTTGGCATCGCTGTTCCGCAGCATCCCCAATACGCAATTCATTCGTCCAGCAGACGCGGAAGAGGTGATGGGAGCATGGCAGTTGGCGCTCGAGTCGTACAGCACGCCTTCGATTTTCTCGCTCAGCCGACATGCTTTGCCTCTGCTTGACGGGTCTGACCGAGAGAGTGTGCGACGCGGAGGCTACCTGATCCACCGCAGTCAGTCCAGCTCCAGCTCTTCTGAAACAATCGCGTTGACGATCGTCGCAACGGGCAGTGAAGTATCGCTGGCAATTGCCGCAGCGGATCTGCTTGCTAGTGGCGCCAAGACCCGACCTTACAACGTCGCCGTTGTTTCGCTTCCATGCATGTCGCTCTTCGACGCCCAGCCAGCCTCGTACCGCCACTCAGTGATCCCCCCGTCCAACCTTTCGATCGGCGTCGAGGCTTGGGCCGCTCTTCCCTGGCCAAGATACACTGCTGCCTCCCTCTCGATGCACACATTTGGCCACAGTGGCCCTCAGAAGGAGCTCTTCGAAATGTTCGGCTTCGAACCTTCCAGCATCGCTGGCAAGATTGACGAATATGTCTCTTCCCGCATCGAGGGTGGTCAGGTGGTCCTGCCTCGCATCGGAGAATTCAAGGAATTGCTCTTGGGCTACGCCACCGGCCACTGATAGTGGGCCCTTCGACAACAGTCACTTTGTTCACTGCACTTTTATTTCCCCGCCGTAATATAGCTTCGCCCATCGAGTCCTACTCCATCAGGTCTCGATATCGCTTTAAGTAGTGGTCGATTGAGAGTGAGCAGCCTCCCGGGTATCGGAACGGGAAAAGGGTATCCTACTGTGTGCGAAAAAAAGGTAAGAAGGAGGAAAGATCGTCGAGATGGCTGATTTCGCTGATCTCGACGTGTTCGAAACCGGCAGGCATGGCTGTCAAGTCTGCAGGTAAAGTCTGCTGGTGACTTATCGCCGGAGCACCGTTCGGAGCAATTGAGTTGAAATTCAAGCCCATACCGTGCTGTTCCAACTCGGCTCGGTTTGCGAACGATGACCGTGATGAGGCCTTGGGTGAAATCGCCGGCTTGTTTGCGAAAGAAGTTGAATCTGCGGCTGGTCTGGTTGGGACTGGTGGAGCAGCCGATGACGGATGCTGCTCCAGCATCGAGTTCACTCCATCTATGCTTGACCTAGAGTCCAAGACTGATTCATCAATGATCGAGATTGGCTGCTCGTGCGACGAGGCGGTGGAGGCAGCAAGTCGCAACAGCACTTTCTACAAACGCGAGACGCAGGTAGCAGTCGACGAAGAGGGTAGTCAGCAAGCGTGGCCCTTGTCTCGATCTTAGCCGCTCGCGCAGAACTTACCAATTCAGAGTATGACAGCATGGTCTCTCCACTGCTGCCACCACCATGGGCGATAGCACCTTTAGACTTGCAGGCGCCGCGGGAGGCTGGGCCGGACATGCCAATTTCGCCTCCCTCCTCCATCTTGCGTGCTTTAAGGGCGTTTGCGATCCAGGTGACTCCAAGCCAGTGTCCAGAGAGGCGATCCAGCGCATCCACACAACGTTGATAAGCATCAAGGTGCGACTGCACAAACAAGGACCGCGCGCCTCGTCCCTGAGCACGTCCCTTGCGAGCAGAAGCGAGCAGAGAGGCGCGCGGCGTGCTGTGCCGAGTGACGCCGGCGCCGGTAGCCTTATTGCTCTCCTTCCTCTGCAGCGTTGCTGCAGTGCTGACTTCGAAGCTACCGGCGAGACAAAAAGACTGATTCGTAAATGGACAACCAAGGAGAATGTTGAGGTCTACCGCATTAGCATACAACACAGCATTGCGGATTTGCTGAGACGCATGGCGCAGGATCTCTTGGCTCTCCTCGGGACCGACCGCGGCCGCCCTCAGTCGACTCAAAGGCAGACGGTTGAGGATCATCAGCAGGTTGTGGAACCACAGGTGGAGCGAAAGAAGGCAACGTGGCTCCGAAGATTGTCGGAACTGCTCTTCGCCGAGAATGAGCTCGTCGGGGATGCGGTCGTAGTCGGCGATCAGGGCGGCTTCGAGCTTATCGAGATCTTCCAAAGGTTGATGACTGTGCTCGTCTCCGAGGTTGTTGGCGATCTCGGCGAGCGCGCCGGCCTTTTGCATGAGACGGGTCAGATATCCAAACACTGAGGGACGTCGTGTCTCGTTATCCGAGCGTTGCCCTTCGCCTCTGCTAGCATTGTCGGGGGCAGCACAGGTTAGAGACGGATAATCCAAGTTGATTTCCTGGTCCTTTAAGCTTGTGGGACGCCCCGTGCCAACAGACAGCAGGCGGTCCAGGATGAAGACGGCCCAAAAGAGTCGCTGAGGCTCGATTACATCGGTGGCGATGGGCGCGCCTGCGACGGCAGTGAACCAGTCCTTGTTCGCTCGGCGATGCAGTCCGAGATCGATCGACATGCGAAGAGCCATGCCAGCAAACATCCAGAGTCCTCCTTCGGAGTTGACGCCAAACTCGTGCCAAGCTAGCAGGACCAATGTAGCGACAGTCGTCGCCGAGGGACACGTTATTGAGCTCATGACGTAGGATTTGGCCTTCTCAGCAAAGTGTATTCCACGAGAATGGGGTCGATGAGAGCCACAACCGGCATCCGGGGAGATATCGTGTTCGGTGAGGATGGAAGGCGATACGATGGAAGCCTCATGCGGCTGGACAAAGCGCGATGCAAGCGCACAGATGGCGTGAATGAGTGCCGGATTAACCGAACTGGCTCGCAGGAGTTGTGCCTCGAGTCTGTGACGATCAATAAAGGGGAAATGGTCGCCAAGGTTGTGGAAGAAGCGATCGAGGAGGATTTCTCGCATAGCTTTCTCTGGAAGGTCGCCTTCGAAGGTAGAGTTTGAGAGAGTCGAGGATGTTGACAAATTGTGAGGGTGTGGCATCGGCAACGAGAAAGAGTTGGACGAAGATGCGGCCTGTCTGTGACTGTGGATCTGATCGGGCAATCCTGGAGCAAAGCGAGAGGTGCCAAGCAGAGAGTGCAGGTCGAGCGTTTGCGGGTCGATGCCGGCGCTGGCTGAGTCGAAAAAGTTGGCACGGTTCTGAGCCTCGACGAGCATGGACTCGAGCTCGGCTGGTACGCGAATGCGGACACTAATCTTTTTCAAGCCTTGTGTTACAGCAGTGGCGCCTCCAAACGCACGAAAGTAGTGCAGCTGAATGACTCTTTCCTTTCCACAGACGGTGTGTGTGCCGGTCGCAGAAGGATTGGCCAAATCGGCAAGCGATGGGTCAATGCTAGCAGCATGGCTAGACACTGGTGAAGGTGCGGCTGTGCTAAGCGAAGCAACTGGGACACTTTGGGAGGTTTTAGCTTGTGAGCCCCGTTCTAGCTCGTCAAACCAAGCGACTTTACCGGAGAGTGCCTCGATAAGCTCGTTGGGCAGGATGGGAAAATTGGGTGAGGAGGGAGAAGCGAGAGAAGACAGGTCGATGTCAGACCTCAGGCCTTGCACTGGAGCCGGGGTCAACTGATCTGGTCCCGACTGATGGTTGCAAGAGCGGTGGGATCCCGATAGAGCCGCAACAGGCGGCTGTCTAGCTGATGCGAGTGGTTTTGATTGCGAAGACAGAGATGGATTCTCTAGTGTTTCCGACGACTGGGCGCCGGGTTGCGCCGACGGAGCCAGGTCAAGCCTCTGGCGAGATGACATGGATCGCGATGCAGATGCAGGTCTCGAGCTGCTGGAGGATGTGGTGGAGGATCGAGGTCGCTTGGTGGTTCGTTGCTTGCGGAGATCATCAGCAACATAGACGCACTGTAAATTGTGTCTGCTGCAGTAGGAGCAGCTGGGAGTTTGAGCGTCGCATCTGGTCTTTCTAGCTCGGCAGATCTGGCAGGCTTGACTCGCGCGTCGGTCGTGCCGGGAAGGAGTCGAAGACCTGGTCGAAGTTGAGGTTGTAGCAACCGCCATAGCCGCGATCCGAGTGGTTGCCGAAGCAGCCACAGACTGGTGCTCGAGAGGCAAGTGCTGGAGATGCGATGCCGAGGTAGATGGAGACGGTGACGGGGATGCGCCGCCCCTGGCTCGGCTATCTCGTGATGCGGTGCGGCGATGATGCACGTTTTGGGAGCGCATGGAAGAGCTGGCGACGGCAGCGCTAGCGGTGGGAGGAGACAAAGACTGACGAGAAAGATGCTGCTGCTGCTGATATCGGTGCCATTGAGCCGCTGCGATGTCGGCAAGAGCGTCGATGGCCGTGGAAGGGTCGTTGTGGGCTGGCATGAGCCTAGTTGCAGAGCATGTGGCACCGAGGCACGGATCACTGGGCTTGACAGAACAGACCCGCTACAGCATTTGTTGGATTGATGGTTGGCTCTGTGATGGACACAAGTTGAACAGTGACACGGCCAGAGTAGTGTACTCTTTGGCAACGATGTCGACTCTTTGAACGGATGAAGTCAATACTACGCCGATTAACGCTTGATTTCATTGAGTAGTTCATACGTCGCTAATGGCAGCGTGGCCGTTGTGGTACATAACCGTGCATTTGACCCGAAATTCCGATTTGGCGTGCAAACGCTTTTCTACGCAGCAAAGTGCAAAACCAAGTCAGCCCTTGGATGGTTAGCCGAACGGTGGCGGGGAAAGCATCAGAGGTGGAGCAATCAGCACAATATACATTTGCCTAACATTCAATTAAGTTCATCATCGGCGATCCTTTTTGATCCACACCCACCGATCTGCCAGATTTCATTGATTCTGTATTTGGTTGGCCTCGTTGACTTGCCGAGCAACAGTTGCGACGGTGGGTCGAGGCCTCCGGGGACCAGGCAGATATGCGGAACTCGGATTCGCCATTTTGCTTAGACTCTACGCATTTACGCGCCGCTTGCGGGTGGCGCCCACAAGATCCCCGAATCCCACAACCTTCCACTGATTCACCACTGGGAAAAATACGCCTCACACAGCTAGTACAGTACAGTAGTACTAGTATTGTGGTTGGCCAATTCCGTGTTATTGTTGTGTTTCCCTTTTCTGTTCCTGTCAACGCCTAGCCGATATGTTTGGCGCTGGACGGCCCATTCTTTCTATTGTGCTTTTCTCTGTCGCAATTTCAACATGAATACGTTCATTTTTATTTTCTCTTCTTCTTCTTTCTTTTCCTCCCCGGTCGACCAGCATCTGTCTATCCAGAACGTGCTAGGGTCCTGTCTTGTCGTGTCGTCCACATCACCTTAGCACATCGCTTGATATCGTCAGTTGTAATCAGAAATAGAAAGAATAATAATTAGGCATGCAAATGTACGGCTTCACACACTTATGAGGCAAAAATTTGCCACGGTGTACTACTGTACGTATGCAGTGATTGCTGGAAGTTGAGTGACCCGCATCGTGCTCGTGCCTTGACGTGTTTGCGGCCCACGGACATGTGCCAACAACATGACATGCGCGGGCGAATCAGGCACACCGAAAACGGTGCAGTGCTGTACTGTAGGAGTACTGCCCACACGCTTCGACTCGTGCCAAGGGCCGTTCTTGGCCTTGCCCGTCCTCGCCCAAGCCACAGACGGGTCTCGGCCTCGCAAACGCCTCCCAACAGCCGCCGCTCCGCTATCCTTTTCCGGGACCCTTGCCTTGCTCTCTCTCTTCCCTGTCCCGTCTTTTCCAATCATCCCCCCCGCGGGAATAACGATCCTGTAGAATTGTTCTTGGGGGGACTTTCAACTCTCACCAGCGCACCTTCTCGAATCCTTGCCAAAGTTCCCATGTTTCCGCCCTTACACTGACACGAGTCGTTCGTGAACCTGAGCGCCACTCTTCATGCCATTTTTGTGGTAAGCCACATTATTGGTTGGACTAGACCTGCCCTCTCCTCTTCAGCCTGGCACAATTGTCACGTTGCAGCTGTCGTACCGGTGTAGTCCACACGTCATCAGATCGTCTTTGGATCTCCATCTGTCCAAAGCCCGCGCTGATCTCGATGCTACTCGACCTCTTCAGTCCAGCGGAATTAAGCAAATCGCATTCGCTCGCTACCTGGCTTGTTCAAAACGGCCCCTACCTGCTGACCGTGGTATGGAGGATCAGGTGGCCAATTCGCAGCTGACCTGACTCGGCTCACATCTTGACCCGGCGCGATCGCTCCGATGTTCTCCTGCAAACCGAAGCTTGTCCAGACATCTGCGGCTGTCTGCGCTCAGCAAGCAAAGGCATGCAATACTTTAGAGCACAAATGGACACCATGATTCCGTCGGGCGTGTGACGAGCACAGACGGAGTGCATGGATCTTGTTGATCTTGGTTCTCGGCCTCGGATAAGAGGCGTTGGAGGCTTTCGCTGTTTCACCTGACCGAGCTGCGTTCAGGACCTGTCGAGGCTAGCTGCAAGCCTGCAAAAGCGGCGGATGGTGGATCGGCAGATCGACCGGACCGTAAATGCTTCCAAGTCCACTGCAGTGCGCTTTGTGTCTGTGTGTGAAGACTTCCGACACGGCTCAGTTTATGCGGACAAGAATTAATGAATCCAGTATGTTACAGTATAATTTATGCTCGTAGACGTAAGGGCTCTACAGCATCCAGCAGTGTTGGGAGACAAACGAAAGACAGGAGAACATATATACATTTATTAATTATATTATCAATATAATATAATATAATATATTAAAATTTATTCCACGAAAAAGGGGCAGACGAGCAAGGGAAAACGGATTCAGTTCCAGGAAAGCGGCGTTCGACGCACGAAGAGTTGACAGACTCAGACGTGTATGGTCGCATCTCGGTCAACTCATCTCTATTTCTAGACTCTCTTTGCTGCTTGTGTGTGTGTTGCTTACTGGACTGTATTTGCTTGCAGCTGCTTCCACACTCCGCCACACAGATCCATCATCTCGGTCACCTTTGAGTCCTCCTTGGCTTGTTCTGACCGTCAGTCCTTCTCTCTCTTTCGCTCCGCTTTCCGCCATCCGCCAGATACGGGGCCCGCCCGGCCACTCCACCGGCTCGATCTGCTCCCGTCCGTGTCTCGCTAGAATCGGTGTCACAGCTCTCTCGTCCTGCACTGTGGCGCTCCCTCGCCGTCTTGTTGGTGCTTCTTCTTCTTCTGACTGCTACCGTAAACAGTACCTACTCATACGTTATTGTCATCTTCAACTTCCGCATCGGTGCTCTTGTCTCACACGAGTGAGCCTCTGCCTTGCCCGCACCGACCAACGCGTTGTAAGGTGGATGTTGCACAAGGTGCCCATCCTTCCCTTCCCTAGCGTCTGCGTCTTCGCCTCGACCTGCACCTTCACATGCACCCTCACCTGAACCTCGATCCTGCCGAACCTGTCCGACTCTGCATACATTCGCGCTTATTCTCGCATCTCTGTCCGTGCTCGTTTGCTTGCTTGATCAACAATACTCTTCTTTATTGTCATACTGCCATTCTGCTGTGCAGCTACAATCCCCTGCTCTTTGGAAAAGGCTCGGCCGTCCTGTTTCAGAAGTGCTTCAAACTTGTCTCTTTTTTGTTTCCTCAATACAGTACAAGACGTGCTTTGTAGCTGGTGTGACTTGGCCATTACAACAAACAGTTGTCAGCAACCGCCATCAGTCAGCTTGATGTGCAATTTTTGCCCCCTTTTCTCAATTCCAGAAGTCAAGTGAATGCCGAGCTTTGTCGACGCTATTTGACAGCTACAATGTCCTCTCCTGTGCCGCAAGCGAGACCGTATCCCGCTGCAACACCCCTTCACTCTGTCCACCTCCCCTCTTTTCGGCGCTCGCTTCACACATCGGTCTTTCGGTGTAGTCCTCCCTGCGTCCGTCTCTTGATTTTGTTGCCAATTGAACCTCCGCTTCACCGCATTCGCCGCTATTTCAATGCAGCCAGCCGTTTGCCACAAATCTACCTAATGTCTCGACCACCACACTCAGCAGACTGGCGCAGCCCAGCTGCACCAGATTTGTCGCTCATTGTGCATCTTGACGTGCCTTTAGACACTCTGTGCACGTCTATTCCTCCATGACAGTCCCTCCAGTACCTGCTTCCGGATCGCTTCGTCTGTCTCCGAAATAGCATGCTCGGTATACCTGGCTACTCTGCGATATGTCTTACCCTACTTGTCACGTTCGGCGGTCTGCGGTACCACTGTCCTGCCGCTCGGTATTCCTGCAGATTTCAATTCTTCTCGGGTGTTCCACAGTTTACTCGAGAGCAAGTATTGTTCTGTCATATCCATGGTCCACTTTGTGTCAATGCCCCCCCCCCCCCCCCCCCCCCCCCCCCCCC
>KZ819235.1:0-21240 GCA_003144125.1 Testicularia cyperi | reverse complement strand
CGGGGGTGGCGGAAAATGCACTCAGTCGGAGTCGGAGAGGCCGTATCGAGCATGTACGGCCCTGGCGGTGATCTGTTCGTACTCTGCAATCTGTATCTCGGAGTGCGAGTGCGCACGAAGGAGTAGTCAGATCCAGTCAGTCAGTCTGAACTCGAAAGCGCCGCGGCCAAGAATCGGAAGCCGGTGACATGGGGCAATAAGGTAGTTTCCGCGGCTTACCTTGTCAAAGAGGGTCTGGGTGGTGTCCTTGACGCGGTTGTAGTCGTTGAGAAGCTGGATGTAGGTCTGGACTACTGCCTGTGGGTCTTGTTCTGGCAGGTGTTGGCGTCGACGAGCTTCATTGTGGTCTCGCAGGCGGTTTCTGAAGGTAGGTCAGATGCGCAGGATCAACACGCCTGAGGTCAGTGCGGGGAATCGTCCAGTGCTGCAACGCCAAAAGTGGAACTCACTCTACCAGGATCTCGAGGTCGGAGATCTCGTCTCTGAGTTCTTCTAGCGTTCTGGGTGGTGCTGGCCCTTGCGCTTTCCGTTTCGTCGGACTGGAGGTCGCGACAGACGTCGAGGTCGTAGCCGGCGATGAAGATGAGACCGAGGTTTTGGCAGTGCAGACTTCTGTCTTGTGGACGTTGCTGCTGACACTGACGCTACTGGAAGTGCCGGCATTGATTCGGCTCGCATTCGTATCTCTACTGTCGAACGCTTCGCGCCGGTGGATAGTCAAGGGTTTGAATGCCGAACCTGGGCCTGCAGCCGCAGTAGTCTCCTCCGACACCCTTGCGCGCCGAGCGGACTTGGACGGCGATCCTGACCGTCTCATTGTTTGGTCTTGTGCTGCTGCACAGGTTGCCACATGCTCAAGATGCAGTGGTGGCAGCAGGATGGAGAAAGAGGGCCGAGCTTCACTTGGTCAGCCTCCGTGCGAGACGAGGAACAGCCAAAAAGTCCGGTGCGCCAAATCTGAAACACACGCAGAAATCACCAAGCCACCACCGGCTCATCCTTTATTGCTTCTTCCTCAACCCGCTAAATACGGCCACGTCACAGGCTCGCATTCACCATCACAATTTCCTCGCTTCGATCACAATCGAGGTGACATCGGCGACGGATAGTGAACGCCGTCGTTGCTGGATCACATGGCTTCTTAGGGTAAACATCACGCGCACGCGCACATAGTCTTATTCGTAAATGCCATATGTGCACAAATATTTCATTTCTTCACATATTCGGCTTCAAAGACAATATTGGGATATCAAAGTCACAGGCATAGTGACGAGGAATGCATTGGAGCACCGCATCGAGATACTTAGTAGTCGTCGTTGTTGCGGTTGCTCGAGCCGTAAGAGTCGTTGTTGCCCGAGCCGTACGACGAGTCGTTGTTGCCACCAGACGAGCCGTAGGAGTTGTCATTGTCTCCGCGGCCAGAGGAGCCGTAAGAGTTTTCGTTGTCTCCACGGCCGGAGGAGCCGTAGGTGTTCTCATTGTCGCCGCGACCCGACGAGCCGTAAGAGTTCTCGTTATCTCCGCGGCCGGAGGAGCCGTAGGAGTTCTCGTTGTCGCCGCGACCCGACGAGCCGTACGAGTCGTTGTTGTTGGACGAACCGTAGCTGTCGTTGTTGCGGCCAGAAGATCCGTAGGAGTCGTTGTCACCTCGACCTGAGGAGCCATACGAGTCGGTGTTGCCCGAGGAGCCGTACGAGTCGGTGTTGCCCGAAGAGCCGTACGAGTCGCTCTTCTTCGAGCCGTACGAATCATTGTTGTCGTCGTTGCGACCGGAAGATCCGTAGCTGTCGGTGTTCGACGAGCCGTAGGAGTTGTTGTTGTTGTCGTTGTCGTTGTTGCGACCCGACGAGCCATAGCTGTCGTTGTCGTCTCGGCCAGAAGAGCCGTAGGACGAGTTGTTGTTGCCACTGCCGTAGCTGTCGTTGTTGTTGTTACCGCCAAACGACGACGAGTTGTTGTTGCTGCCGTACGACGAGTCGTTGTTGTCGTTGCCGTAGCTTGACGAGTTGTTGTTGTTGCTACCGTACGAGTCGTTGTCGTTGTTGTTGCTGTTCTTGTTGCTGCCAGTGAACTTGTTGATCATGTCGCGGCCCTGGTCAGAGCTGGCGAACTCCTTGGCCTTGTTAACAAAGTTCTCCATTTTGAAAGACGGGTTTTGCGGGTGGGGAGTTGGGAAAGGATACTATTGGAAGGGGCGATTAGTTGGTATGCTACGGAGTGGACATGGTTTGCATGAGTCTCTCTTATTTATATACATATTCTCGCTGCTGCCTCACGCTCATGCCTTGCTAGCTAGACTCCGCGGCAGCGAGCTGTCTCTCTGTGTCAAGTGGCTGGGGACGGCCGTGCACGACGAGGACTCGACAGATGCGCTCGGGCCGGAAGCTCAGTATCAGTGGAGTATTGGGCTCCCAGGTGCCCGCAGCCTTGTAGCAACATGCATCATGTGCCTATACGGACAGCGAAGAAATAGGAGTGTGAATGCAGAAGGTCGCACGGACACCACGGAAGGCAGATGGCCAGCCTTGCCAGTCTTGACAGCGCTCGAGCCACCGAGTCAGACACCGCTCTAAGTCGGTGTGTCTATGTCGCCACATCGCTTCAGATGCGCTGGGCCTCGACAAGCCGGAAGCAGTACGGTGACAGAAGCACAGTCGCGGGCACGGCAACGGTGACGGAAGCGCTCGAAGCTGTGCTGATGAGGGACCCAAGTCGGCCACCTGCACTCTAGTAGGCGGACCGTCAGCAGTAGAGTATAAGCTTCTACCGATGCGGCGGGGCTGTCGAGCACCTGGCCGGGGCATAGGGTTAGTCCCAGCACTCATCCAGTGCAACTGTAACAGCTGTTTCTCGGGCTCGGTACAAGCGAGCTACAGAAGTGGACCCGCTCGACCCAGGATGATGTGACCCTGAAGGTGAGGGGCGTGCGATGTGCGTGTCTCAGACCAACACAAACGCACACTTACTTCACCGCTGCCAAGGAGAGCACACAGGAAAAGTGATGTGTGGAGAACCCTGGAAGCGCAGCCCGGCGGCGGAAACAGCGCCATGGGGACGAAAGGGCCTAGTGTCAGGGATAGGCAACCACAATGGGCGAAATGACGGAGACTCAACTACCGGGCAACGTCATGTCTGTCGGCAGGCTCGTCACAAAGAAGCCGAACACGACAACCCGTGCCTGTTGGCGAACCGTCTGCAGCACGCTAAGCGGCACGGGGGCGGTCGAGCGAGAGCAACGTGTACGACATGGATCGGCTGCGCTCTGTGCCTCGAGCTGTGGTAGCGCACCGACTACAGTACTGTAGTTGGTGCCCTGGCTGGGAGCAAGAGAAGCAGGCGCTGCCTTGACCGCTGTCGGGGGTTGGCCACAAGTCAACGCCTCGTGCTGCACGGCCTTTCCTACATACATGTCATGTCATGTCATGCTATGCACGGCAGGTGGCCTGTGAGAAAAATCTAGGCCGGTGGTCTCGACTGTTCGCCTGTGCGGTGGGCTGACTTGGTCTGGTCGCGTCTATTCTTCTCAACCGACTCAGCACGCGCGGCTGTGCCGGATAAGCTCGACACGGGCGTTGTGCTCTTGTCCCCCAGTCTTTTTCCTCCACTTGATCGCTATGCTCCTCTCCGCCTAAATTTTGAAAGAGACGCATCGAGTCCTGTGCTGTTCTGTATCACAGTAGAGTACTGTACTGCGCGATACTTGCTCATAGACACCTCCGAAAAAGCGAGGTCCCGTGCGCATTTCCGACTGAGAAGAGAAGATTCCGTTGGGTCTTGCACTGTGCTGTACAATACACGGCAAACGGCGACACCGTAACAGTGCCCCTCGCCTGTCTGGCCCTCGAGTCCACTCCACATGTCGGTATACTGGCTGATGCTGGACGTGACTTGGTACAGTACACGCGAGCCGGGGTCGGGTCTGAACATTGAGCTCCGGCTGTTGATTCCAGAGATGTGTGCCATCGAGCGGGAAGACGGCGGTGAATCGGAGGGGCGGACTTTGTGTCCGTGCACAGCAATGCGCCCGACAGCGTCAACACTTGTGCTACTGTTTGGCCTTCTCTTTCCATTTGTGGACGTGCCGCTTGCTGCCGACGTAAGGACAGCTATCGGTCCCCGGCCAGTGAGCGTCGCGGTTTGGCATCACTTGACATCGTCGCCTCGTAGTATGGCGCATGTCGGGATGGACACAATATTCATCATTCATCATTGTTTATGGCCGTATGCGGGAAGCGAGAAGCACGCGGTCGTGGGAGAACGTCGAACATGCTCAGGCGTTGACTCCTTTCATTTGCGACTTTGCCGAGCGTGGTGTATGCCTTGTTCGTCGGCGGCGGGGCAGGAATCGCCCCTGTTGGTCCGAGCGGGGTGGAATCTGGATCTCTGCAGATGGAACTGACCATGCCAGATGGATCTGCAACTCGTCTTGCACCATCCGGCAGGCATCTCGCTGCTGACTTTGCGTCCCTCGCGGGACAAGTAGCTGTGCAGGCTGTCTGTCGGAGTGGGGCAGCTCTTTTTGAAGGTCCTTCAAGGACAACGGAGGCTTGGATTGCTGGGTCCCGCACGTCGGACTCGCCGCCCCGGTCAACTGGACCCCCCAGGCCTACTTCCCGCCTAGCAGCAACAAGTGAATAATATAGAGAGGACAAGAATGTGCACTGATGCTTTTCAAGCGTCATAAACCCTTCGATGTCAGATTGGATGCCTCTACCGGCTTAAG
This sequence comes from Testicularia cyperi, assembly GCA_003144125.1. NCBI lineage: Eukaryota > Fungi > Basidiomycota > Ustilaginomycetes > Ustilaginales > Anthracoideaceae > Testicularia > Testicularia cyperi. The sequence continues at coordinate 16,517 of KZ819235.1, read as the reverse complement.
GGGGGATGGGCGAATCGGGTGTTAGTCCCCGGTACTGGGCAAACCAACATTTGATGATCGGGCCCGCCGATCTGTCCGGCTTAGGCCAACATGACAGCGCTGGAGATTGGCAACCCGTCATTCCCCCCTCCCTTGCTTGATCTCGAGGGCCGGTGTTCACCCGTCGAGATTGCTTGTCCATCTTGGTAATCCAGCCTTCGCCTGCCTCCTTTGAGAGAAAAAGGCAGTGTGACAATTTCGGTGTGGATGTAAGAGATGATGCTCTTTGATATGCTGTCCTTGTGTCTTGATCCAGCTGCGAGCAGGGTCCCCTTCTTCCTACATCGCGAAAAGGGGGAGGGGGGAGGAAGGAAAATAGGATGGGAAAAGGGTGCACAAAAAAGGAGAATAAAATTCTGGTCGATTAAAGGCCGGGTTAAATGGCCTGCGGACGACACTTCTTAAGCAGTGAATCAGTGAATCAGCGAGGGCACCGAGTCAACATGTCAGGTACGGCCTGACAGCATCAACTCTGCACAGCGATGCCAGTGCAAGCGGGGGGCCCATTGCAGGTACAGGCAAGTTACAGTAGTGCTATTCGCATGCTCGTCTTCGTATGCTCGTCTTCGTGTTGAGCTAACAGCAGCAAGAGCCACTGACTCTGTCTGGCCACGGCGAGACGAGTTGCTGGCAAGTCTCTACGCGCACCCTTGTGCGCTCCCACGAAGTTACCCCAAGTCGCGCCCGGGGCCATCCATCACGTACTCGAAGCAATATTCCGAATTGCACCTATGAATGAACCCCCTCACGCACCTCCGCCATCCAGCCCGAGGAATTCGAATAAGTTGATCGTTTATTCCCACAGCCAATCCGGACCGCGGTCGTGGTAGAATAATGGGAGGATTCCATGCTTGCTAGATTGGCATGGTCAATGTGATATCTGTCCCCTCCGCACCCCTCCCTCCTCCTGGCTACTTTATCGCCTAGCATGTGCGCGTGACAACCCACGGCGGTGGTATCCCTAGCGTTGGCTCTCAGGATCTCAGGATATTCGTTATGGCCGTTGCCAATTGGCGCGTCCTGAACTTGCGCCTGACTGTACTGCACTGCACCGAGCCTCAGCTCACCCACGTACTGTACTACATGCAGAGTCCCTTAGAATTTAGCTTGGAGCGAGAGTGAGCAAATTCGTGTGGGTCGACGTGCCCCTTCCGGAGCGTGATGGCATCCCTTCCCTAGCCCTTGCATCTGCTTCCGCCCACAACGGCGCGAACAAGCAAAGGAGAGTTAAGGGAGAAAAGAAAAAAAAACCGATCAGACGAGTCGAATAGGAATGCAGTACAGTAGTGTGCCCCCCCCCATAACCAAGTCACACAGCTCGTAGTAGTGGTGATTTCTCCAGCCACACTGGGAGGACTAGAAGAAGACACCCAAGCTGACGAGTTCGGAAGGCTCGCTGAGAATATTGTTGATCGTAGTCGTCGTGACAGTACCACTCAGCCGCCGCTCACCGCCGTAAAGACCCGCTACGGCAGCTGTTGGGAAATCCTGAACCAGTAGCGACCGTCGCATCCAGCAAGTAGACGGCCCAGCGCAGAGCAGCACAGCACAGCGTTCTGCGACCTCAGCCCGACCCTCGCGCGATTTAAAGGAGGCAGTCTGCCAGACCGAGCACGCCCCTCCAGCCTCGCACTCCTGCAACACTACACCAGCTGTACACGAGGTGTAGCTAGCGAGCTGGCGGTAGCGCTCCAGCACGGCTCGCCCGCGCACGACGCAATAATAATAATTATTACTTCTGCATGCTCGGATTTTCGATTACGGCCGATCTGCCTTGCACGTCTCGCCCAGCTCTGCACCAACGTTCGCACAGTCGACCGACTACTTTACTGTAGTGCATTGCGATCGGCTCGAACCAGCAACGCACATTCTGCGGCGCGCGCAGCCGGCCACCGTGAATCGGATACCTGAGCAGCCCAGCGATTGCCTCTCCCACCCACCTTTCACCGTCACCATCACCGTCTCCACTAACACCATAACAGATTCGGAAACACCATCTCCTGCCACGGTCGCCGGTGAGCTTCACCGGGCTTATCGTCGAGCATCAACCGCCGGGCTGTCGACTATATTGTCACTGACATACGCCTAGACCTCCCACAGGTACCTGCTACGCAACGCTGGCTAGCTTGCCGCAACTCTACTCAATCCCTTCACGCTGAGGTCGGTCGTTGTTCGATTTCTTGCACGCAGGACAGGCCCACGCCGTGCTCCTCATAGCTCCTGCTCGGCCTCGACCCGTCTACTCGCCTCAAACGTGCAAAAGCTGCCACTGTAATGCAGCACTAAGCGCCCTCACACACGGACAACGCAATAAGTGTCATACCACTGCCGCGTCCCGGGTGAAACAGTCCTGGACACAGCGTAAAAGGGACAGCAGCGCTCGTCGGTCTCTCCGTTCTCAAACTTCAAGCCCCGTGTACCTTGGACCGCACCATGAGCCGCGAGGAAGCATATCCCTCGTATCGCTATGCCCGTCAGAGCCGCGGCTACTACGAGCCGGACACGCGGTATGCAGACGTCGAGCGTGCGCCTGCAGCACCCGCCCGGCAGTACTCGAGAGATCCATACTACGACTACCTGCCAGAAGAGCGGTCCATCGAACGAGTGCATCCAGCATATGCTAGAGATCCAGGCTACGCGCGGCCGCAGCCTAGTGTGTCCCAGGCTGCTTCCTATCGCGAGCCAGAGCGCTATGAAAGCGTTCGCCGAGATCCGGTTGCAGCTGACCCATACTATCCTGCCCCGACCGGCACCAACCGCTTCCGGATGGACGGGCGAGACTCTGAGTACGATTCCTACCATGATGCTCGTTCCCGCGAGGAACTGCTATTGAGGCGCTCGGCCTATCCCGACGGGCCCGCGTATCGCCGAGATGTTCGCGTCGATGAAGACTATCGCGAGGTCCAACCGTCCTATCGCCGAAGTGCCGGCCGCGTCTATGATGAGCGAGTGCCCCAGCCGGAGGATCCATACTATCCTCGACGAACGGCACCGTCGCGAGAGGTCGAGACACTGAAGCCGCTAGCTCAGGAGGAAGTGCGGGAGCGAGGCCACGACAGCATGGTCGACGTAACTCAGAGTCCGCCACGACCGAGCATGTCCATCTTCAACATGCTCAACGACGGCGCTACGAACGGTGCATCTTCCACGCACTCTTCGCCATCGAAGCCGTCTGCTGAGAGGGCCGCGGTACAAGATTCGCGGACAGAGGCCATGGAGGACATACACGCACCCGTAGCTTCTGCAGCCGTGATCCCTGCCAATGGCGCGTTTGACCTTGCCAAAGACAAAGTGCCGCCTGAAACGCGCGGGTCTCGTCGCGCGGCTCCAGAGAGCCGCACGATTCGCTCTCGTCGCCCAGCAGACTACACACCGGAACCGGAACACGCACATGTGGTGCGACGCGTGGAGAGTCCAGCAGGACGAGAGGCAGACCGCGGCGGGTTTCGTCAGACACGTCGTCCGGTCAGCGATGTCGACGCGGAGCTCGTCGCAACTGCAGTCAAGGATGAAGAGTTGCCCGAAGAGGCCAAAGAAAGGCCGCATGGGCGTCGGCATCACCCACGAAAACCCCTCCGCGGTGAAGATCCTGTCGACCTGCATTCAAGCTCGGCAGACGCGACGGCGACAGCTCCGTCAGCGGATATTCCGCGGCCCTCTCCCATCAAGTCTGAGAGTCCGGCAGCGGCGCGGTCTGGCAGCGGCAAGCCGGGGTTAAAGCTCCGTAACAATCCCTTGCCACCGAGCCGGGACGCCAACAGCTTCGTCGCGCCCCCACCACCGCCCGCAAAGCGGAAGAGCGATCCGGACGGCTGGGAGAGCGACCTCTCGACCGAGGAGAACCGTCCCGTTTGGACCGCCGAGCTCGATGACTACATGTACGACGTAAATGAGCGTATGCGGCTCATCGAGAATGCTTTCGAAGACACGCTGCTCGAGAAGCGGTACGAGGTGGAGAAGCGCCTCGCCCGTGCCTACGAGGGCCGTCACTTTGCCGTCTTCCGGCGTATCCGCATTCGCGAGCACGAAGAGGCCACTCAGCGCGTAGAAAGCCACCAAGAGGATGCTGGGCGACAGCAGCGCGACCACGAGATCGAAATGGAGCTTCTTGACACGCTCGAGGAGGACCAACTCAGTGGCGCAAAACCTGCCAAGCCGCGCAAGAAAGGACGCGGCGACGTTGGCGGATCCACAGCAGGCAACGAGGCCGACGATATGGTCCAGCAGGACGGCGGCGACAGCGACGAGAGCGAGGACGTTGCACTTGCCGACATTGCCGCACGCACCAATGGAGTCCGCAGCAACGTAATTAAGCTCAAGCGGAGCAAGGGCAAGGGATCTGCTGCTAGCGCTGCCGACAGCAGCAAGGCGAAGCGACGACGACTCGCCGATGGCGCTGCCGCATCTTCGCCCGCACCCGGGTCCGAGGCTGACTCGGCGCCTGCCGACTATCCGGTGGCCGATGCCGAGCTCTCGCGCATGCGTGATGGTGACGAATCGCTGCTTGCCTCACGTCAAGGCTCGCCATCTCTGGATGAAACAAGCTATGCACTTGACCTCGATGCGCATGGCAAGGTGCCCATCGATGCGCGTCGATCCCAGCAGCTCGAGGACGCCCACCGACGTATCTGGACCAACATTGCTAAGCGTGACATCCCCAAGGTCTATCGAACTGTCCAGCAGAGTGCGGCGAGCAAGACCATGTACTGGCGGCGTCTCGCGAGTGTGGTGCAGCGTGAAGCCAAGCGTGGCGCTGCGCGCAACAACAAGACGGTCAAGGACGTGCAGCTCCGGGCGCGAAAGGTCATGCGCGAAGTGCTTGTCTTCTGGAAGAAGAACGAGAAGGAGGAGCGAGAGCTGCGCAAAAAGGCGGAGCGCGAGGCGCTCGAGAAGGCAAAGAAGGAGGAGGAGATGCGCGAAGCAAAGCGACAGGCGCGCAAGCTCAACTTCCTTATCTCGCAGACCGAACTGTACAGTCACTTCGTCGGTAGCAAGCTCAAGACCGCCGAGGCCGAGGAGTCCGAAGAGACTGCAGGCAGCAGCAAGATCATCGACCCCAACGCCCAGCCATCCAACGCCACCGTGCCGCCCATCAACCCGCACTCGGAGCTAGCCGACGCCGAGGCGCGTCTTGCTGAGCTCGATGATATCGACTTTGACGACGAGGACGAGACCAATCTGCGGGCTCACGCGGCTCGGAACGCGCAGGAGGCCGTTCGTCTGGCAAAGGAAAAGGCGCAGGCGTTCGACATCGCCGCTGCCGAAGAGCGCCGAAGGAACGAGGCGGCCGCTCGCGAACGTGATGGCGAAGGCGAAGCGGACGTCAGCAGCGGCGGCAGACGCATCGAGGAGAAGGACCTGGGCAAGGCGTTCGACTCGGACGACATGAACTTCCTGAACCCGACCTCGATGGGTCAGGCTGAAATTAAGCAGCCCAAGATGCTCACATGTCAGCTGAAGGAGTACCAGCTCAAGGGTCTCAACTGGCTCGCCAATCTGTACGAGCAGGGTATCAACGGTATTCTTGCAGACGAGATGGGTCTCGGCAAGACGGTGCAGTCGATCTCGCTGATGGCGTATCTCGCCGAGGTTCACGATATCTGGGGTCCCTTCCTGGTAATTGCACCGGCGTCAACCCTGCACAACTGGCAGCAGGAGATCAGCAAGTTTGTGCCGACTCTCAAGGCGCTTCCGTACTGGGGCAACGTCAAGGATCGAGCGGTGCTGCGAAAGTTCTGGAACCGCAAGCAGATCTCGTACAACCGCGACGCACCGTTCCACGTGTTGGTGACCAGCTATCAGTTGGTCGTCTCGGACGAGAAATACTTCCAGCGGGTCAAGTGGCAGTACATGATCCTCGACGAGGCGCAGGCCATCAAGTCGTCCTCGAGCATCCGCTGGAAGACGCTGCTCGGCTTCAACTGTCGAAACCGCTTGCTACTAACCGGCACACCAGTGCAGAACTCGATGCAAGAGCTGTGGGCGCTGCTGCACTTTATCATGCCCTCGCTCTTTGACTCCCACGACGAATTCAGCGAGTGGTTCTCCAAGGACATCGAAAGCCACGCCGAGCAGAAGGGCACGCTTAATGAACATCAGCTGCGCCGTCTGCACATGATCCTCAAGCCGTTCATGCTGCGACGAATCAAGAAAAACGTGCAGAACGAGCTGGGAGACAAGATTGAGATCGACGTTATGTGTGATCTCAGTGCCCGTCAGAAGATGCTCTACCGCGGCCTGCGCTCCAACATTTCGGTCGCTGAACTGATGGACCGAGCCACGTCCAACGACGAGGCGGGCCTTAAGAGTCTCATGAATCTCGTGATGCAGTTCCGCAAGGTCTGCAATCATCCCGAGCTCTTCGAGCGTGCTGATGTACGAGCACCTTTCGCGTTTGCGGGCTTCGCCCAGTCCGGTTCGCTGGCCCGCGAGGGTGATCTGCTACAGCTGCCGGACTCTACTCACTCGCTGATTCAGATGGAGGTCCCCAAGCTGCTGGTGCGCGATGGTGGCCTGCTCGATGTGCCCGGCGATGGCACCCGCAAGGGCTTCGATACCGCCTATCTTGACAACCTGTTCAATGTCTGGCGCTCTGCGCATATCCACGACTCGCTGCAGCAGAGTCGCTCTGCGTTTGCAGCTCTGCCACTCGTGGGTGTCAGTCCTTCAGACGCCGAAAAGGCCTTCCACGGCGACACTCTGCAGCAGATTCTCCGCGAGGCTGCCGAGGAGCGTCGATGGAAGTCGGTGGAGACTTACGCCGCAGACAGCGATTTTGCTGCCAGTGCGCTGCGCCCCGTAGCCAAGCTGTTGAAGCCTTTGCCGTCCAATTCCGGTCGCTCACCGTCGCTGTTGATGCCACTCGAAGATGTGGCTGCCGACTACCGCCGCCATTCGTACTTGGTCAAAGACTCAGCGCGTGCTGTGGTGACGCCTGCGGTCGCACCACCCATTCGCCTCTACAGCAACGACCGTGCCTTTATGCAGACTCAGGAGAACATGCTTCGAGACGACCGGGTCTCTGCAGCGCTCTTTGGACTATCGCCCGAGGCGCGCGAATCGGTGGATCGCGTGGATGCACTACAGCGCGCTCTGCCAGAAGTACCGCCGCAGGGACTGGCAGCCAATTCGTCGCTGGACCAGTTGCCGTACAATGGCATGCAAGTTCCGCAGATGAACAAGCTCATTGTGGATTCGAGCAAGATGGCCAAGCTGGACGAGCTGCTGCGCGATCTCAAGGCCAACGGCCACCGCGTGCTCCTGTACTTCCAGATGACGCGCATGATCGACTTGATGGAGGAGTATCTCATCTACCGCCAGTACAAGTACCTGCGTCTGGACGGTGCATCCAAGATTTCGGATCGACGCGACATGGTGACCGACTGGCAGACCAAGCCAGAGCTCTTCATCTTCCTGCTGTCCACACGAGCCGGTGGTCTGGGTATCAACCTCACTGCTGCCGATACGGTGATCTTCTACGACCACGACTGGAATCCGTCCAACGACTCGCAGGCCATGGACAGAGCTCATCGACTGGGTCAGACGAGACAGGTGACGGTATACCGACTCATTACCAAGGGCACCATCGACGAGCGCATTGTGCGTCTTGCACGCAACAAGAAGGAGGTTCAGGACATTGTGGTGGGCAACAAGGCATACACCGAAACGGGCATGGCCAAGCCACAGGAGATCGTCTCGCTGCTGCTCGACGACGACGAGCTGGCCGAGTCGATTCTGCGCAAGAAGCAGGCCGAAGAGGCCCAAACGGCGCAGGAGAAGGCCGACTCGGTCAGGGCGATGCATGCCAAGCGACGCCTCAACAAGGATCGAGCTGCGGCGGCGGCGGCCCGCTCGCCGGCTCCCACGGGACTCGACTGGTCTCTAGAGGACGACGAAGACGACTTCTTTGGCGCTCGTCCGCCCAGCAAGCCGGATACGGATACGGCCGAGACGACGCCGCAGCCACAGGTCATGCCCAAGCGGAAGCCAGGCCCAGCCAAACGGGGTCGTATCAGCGAAGCGGCATCAGAGCGAATGACGCCACTCGACCTCGACGGCGATGGGGATGGAGCGGGCAACGAGGGTTCGCCCAACGGTTCCCGGCCTGCGGCAAAGCGCAAGTCCAAGAGCCACCGGAAGAAGACGGTGGATGAGTTGGCCGGCGTAGACTTCTGATCCAAGCCACGCACAGCATTATTGGATCCAGGTCTTGAAAACGCCGAGTGCATTGCAGCAGAATGAACCTGTCCTGCACACTTCCTCTAGCCGAGCTCCCCGCTCCTCGGCCCTGCCCGAACCTCGCTCGCCCTCCACTCGCTCCACCTCGCTCCACCTCCACTCGCCTCACTTCACTCTCCCCACCTGGCTTTCCGCACGCAGTCCGCGCGCCCAGACTGAACTGAGCAGGCCCCTTTGTTCCCTTTCCCTTCCTTGGCCGGTGCTGCTAATCTCAAATTGTCACACTTTCTCGGGATTATGAGCCAGCAACGTGATGGCTTTGCAGGGTGTAAAAAGCGTGGGAAGGAGAATGAAAAATGGATGAGAACGCTGTACAGTACAGTATCATGTGTGAACAACCTGCAGTCGTTGGGCCTCATGCAGTATCAGCGCTTGACTAGCGCCAGAGTAGCACTCCTTATGCTGATACTGCTGTGACTGTGCGAGTTCCAGACCGAGAGATCGGTGTCAGTGGTTGACACTTGGCAGATTGCACCACTGCCCGCACTCTCGCGCCTCTTCACGGTGTCACTTGGCTCGGTCACGATCTCGCTGTCGATCCCAGCATATCCGAGGACAAAAATGAACTCCGTTGTGCACCACTTCTGATCTAGCCACTTGGGTAGCAGCCTCTTTAACTGGATGCCATGGAGCGCGATTTTCATGCGGACGCGCTAAATTTGGCACATTGCCTGGTTCTTCCGCACCTGTTCATCTCTCTCCAGCATTCGCGTCCACTGGCCAAGACATGCAGCAACCTCTGACTTCCGACATAGCTAGCTAGTGCCACTGCGTCTTCTGTCACGCTCCCGCTCTGTCTGTCGAGTGTCTTTGCACGTGCGCGGGTCTCTACGCGCAGAATGGCGGTGGTACACCGGTCTCTATCGTCAGTTCCGCTTCTGTGCTCAGCAAAGGCCAGTCTCACAAGTACGCGTCGAGAGAAGATCAGTCGCTTTGTCGGCGGAAGAGGGTCACAGACAGAGTTGAAATGGCGACACCCGTCGCGCTGCGATTCTGCTGTCGTCGGCCCCAATGCAGAGACAGCTTGGACCCACTTCTATGCCACACGCACCGGCGCGTCAACGCGCCTACGCGCCCTGCCAAGTCGAACCTTACCGGCTCCCTTTTCTCTTCCAGCCGCATGAGCGGGCAGGTGACCTACACGTGAAGGGCCTAGCCGCCGCGTCCCTCGAAAGCGGTCTGGACATTGGGCATGAGCGTAGAGCCTCCCGCAGCATGACAAGAATGACAAGAAGGAAACAGTGCCTGACACTTGTATAGTCATTTCCTATCGATCCTGCATACTCGGACAGCTGCTTTTGAAAAAAATTTGTGCTGCATGCAACAGGATAAGGCGAAAAAGGAACCTGACAGGAAGGCTTGCAGTCTCTCGGTTGATTGACATGGAAAGGGGGAAAGGGCAGTGTGCACCAACGCCACCTCGGACAACGAGATCAAGCCGCCTTAGCGTTAAACGGCGGGCAGCGGCAAAAGAGGCAATAGGATCATGCATAGGCGGGAGAGCCAGGCAGTCAGATCGACCGCGGCAACACCACGTTTCCGGATGGCAGATTCTGATCATTTACTGTATGCGTTCATGTCATAATACAGTACTGATTTGAGCCCATTTCTCTGAACGGACGAGCGTGTCAATAAAATAGAATAATGTGCCTGCTCGGGGTAGTCGTGTCTCGGTCGAAGCCCCTGTCGGCTATCTGCGCAAATCGGAACGAACAACCACCACGCTGCAGTTGCTGCGATTGCTGCGATGTGGGGTGGAATCCAGGGTGAGGCCAGGCTCACACTCTACCTCAGACATGCCAAGCTCGGAACTTGGCTTCCTTCTCCACTGAGCCGGTCCTACACACGAGAACGTCCGAAGACGTGACGGTGCACATTGCTGGGCAACCCGAGTGGAGCCCTGGAGCATGCTCTCATCACATCCGTGGCAGGTTTCCGATTGGTGGGACGGGACCTTTGTTTGTATGCTTGACATGCGCTGAGTTGCGATCGGAGCAACGGATGACATGAGAAGAAGGGAACAGGGAAGAGTGGGTACCGAGCCAGGAGAGCATCTCTGAGCTGGCGGGCTGGGGATGACAGCCAAGGGGGCGATCACGGGCCCCAGAAAAGGTCGGACACGACCAGAAAACAGACACAGCAGCGGCTTGTTGGCAGCAGATGAGCAGTATCACAAAGTGGACCGGCTCCGCTGCACGCGCAGAGAAATGGTGCGAGCATTGTTTCACTCGTGGCCGTCGCAGGCGTGACCGGGTTACGCACCTGTGTCTATTGTCAGAGGATCGAGCGGAAGACGGGATTGGTTGTTGCAATTGTGATGAGGTCGGACTTTGTTTCTGAGTAACGGTGCTGGTCTGCTGCCACGCGGACGAGCGTGAGCGCCACTCCTTCTTTGCATACCCTTGTGACTGACTCGTGGCTGTCCGGAGTGCTGTTACAGCATGCAATTGTCTTCTCCCCGAGCTCTTTCTCCCGGACATGCTGGCGCTCCTTGTCAGAGCTATGATATGGTGATTGATTTCATGATTTCATCTCGAGTATGCCACGGCCCAAAAAATTTGTCTCTTGCGTTGAAATGGCCGACGCATCGTCTAGTGCTCGAACACACACAGCTGACTGTGACCTTCGCTTTACCCTAGATCCAAAGCCAAGCCAGTGCAAAACGCGCGTCAGAGATACACAAGTCTAGTGCCCCCAGGGTTGTTGTGAATCAGGAACCGTGTCAAAGCGACACCCAGGCGCTGCAAGTGAGGAGTGCTGGTCAAGCTCCGCTCTCTGCGTCTTCTTATTTTTCCGACTTGCACATCCACTGCCCTTTTTCGATCAACACTCGCAAGTCACGACCCGGCAGGTAGCGACTGTCACTTCGCCTTTTTGTAACTTCCGCCGGAGGAGCTGACCGACACGACACGGCCCCGTGCGAAACCTTCCAAGAGTGCTCCCAAGGCGGCAGTACGCCGCAAAGAGGCCCGAAGGCCGAAGAGCCCACGCAACGGAGGAGTCACCGGTATATGGCGAACTCCTGCTGCTTTAGAAAGGGCCAGAATGGGCCCACGGCGTTCGACCGAACTCGGAAACATGCACAATCACAATCGAATTGAGGTAGTCACTATCGAGGGCGTCGCCTCTTTGCGAGCTCAGAAGCAACAGCAGAAGAAAGACAAGAACGAAGGGTGGGGTGCAGACGTGCAGTGACCGGCCATGACGACTTCGTCACACACGCTACGGAAGCCTTTGCCGATGGATGGCACGTCTCGAAACTAGTGCTATAGTGTGATTCTGGAAGGCAGCCAAGTCCTGGTGGCTGTCCCGTGTGCTGGGACCGAACGGCTGGGACGTGGGGCACACAGCTGAAGGAGTTGAATCGGCCGCCCTTTGTCAACGCAGGGTAGATCGCACCGCTGCTCCGCTCAGGCGATTGCCTGCAAGCTTGTATCTCCAGTAAGCTCTCGCTAGATCTCTCATTCGTCGAATTCGCAACAGAGGCTGGCTCAGACTGCAAAACGTCTGCGCAGGACGCTGGCTTACGAGATCGCGGATGCACAGGCACATCCAAGGTCAGATCACATCGACGTAGCTCGCTTCACTGCGCATCTGAAGCCATCGCCATGCGAAGGCAAAGACACATTCTTGCTGCTCTCAATTAGTTTCATGTCAACCACTACTTTGATGAATCTGAGGGTCAATCACGCTTGTCTGGTCAGCTTCCGCAGTGCCTATTCAGCGGGAAAACAGTCTCCGCAACAGCCAAGAACCGGGAGCCCTAGCAGGGACGGCTTTAAGCGAGAGGCAACCGAACGGGTTGACGGATTGCCCGGGTGTCGCTGGGCAGATCCACGCGGACGAAGGCCAACCTCCGCTCGCTCGCTGTTGTCCTCGTTCACCGTCATAACTGTACTGCTACTGAAGCCGTATCAGCGTTCCAAATCTGCATGAAGCGCTCGTGCCCGGGATGCGAGGACTGCTCGAAAGCCGAGGCGAACACAGCGACAGGCGAGATGCGCGTTCACGGACACGCGAGCAGAATGCGGAGAACGCGCTAGGAGAGCCAGAAGCGAGTTGGGCGCACTCCCAAAGCGCAGGACACGGTCGGCTTGCTAGTACAGTTCAGTACTGCAGACCACGGTGTGACTTTGCCCAAAACATCGAAAGGCGGCACGAGCCAGGCCAGTTCGAAAATTCGCAAATCAAGGGTCGAGGCCATTTGTCGAGGAGCCGACAGCAGACCCTTGCGCAGCCCAGGCAAGACAAAACCGACTCAGGCGACGGCTGGCTACAGTACTGTACCAAGCCTCAGCCCAAGTGAACACACCTGCCGTCATCCAACGTACGCTTTGTCTGTCCGCCTGCACAGAACCACGTTGTGGCACTCCGCCCGTCGTGCTTCTCTGGTCGCGTCGAAAGCCACTGCTCTCAGTCCTACGTCGACCTCGCTTCGGCTTTGCGCTCGGACTCCCTCCGCTTTGCCCCTCTCCAAGCACCGTACTGCCGTGCCATTTTTCTCATCCAAATCTCCCAGCTTGTTCGCAGCGACTGAATGCTCTTGTGATGGCCCGGAGCGGTATGCAGAACGTCACAGCGGGTGACGAAGTGGCCAGATCAGGACAGTCAGTAGTTTTGCACTTACTGACTCCTCTTCTGCCAGTCACAGGCCCCACTCCATAGCTACACTAGGACGGTTGCAGGGGGCGACTAACGCGCTGTCGGGCTTGCTATCTCATCATGCGTCCGCTTCCGGTCAGAGAGTTCAGGCGAGGCGTTCTGGACTCTGCTCGGAAGCCATGCATCCACTTCTTTTTGCCTCTCCCCCTGACCGAAATTTCATTGAGCCATGCATGAAGTACTGGTCGTTCACGGTGGACAGCGATGTACAGTAGTAACTCGGCGCGTTGAACCGTTGGGTGGAGCGGCGGCAATTCGGTTGCAGCTTGGCTAGCATTAATTCTGTTGCTTGTTGTGATTGTCCCTGTGCAACTGTATCATGGCGTCGATGGCGTCTCCTCGGCCGTTTCTTTCCCATATGTTACTATTTGTTCTTGTGCGCTCAGCCGTGGCGACCGGGTCTTCACAAAGGCAGCCTGCTGGCAGAAATAAGGGTTTCGCATGACATTATCAAAGCATGGTTTCACGTTGCAGATAGTAGCGCTGTGTATTGACATCAAGCAATGATGGTCCCGATAATCGACATTTCCGCGGCGAGCCGCTGGCACTTTGTTGATGCTGATTGCCCCTTCCTTTCCACCCTCAAGGTCATCTCTTCCGTCTTGTGCCACGATTCCGTTCCCTGACCTTCGTCGCCGGTCCTAGCTGCTGGCTGCGGCTAAATGCAGGTCTTGCCTGCACGGTGTGCAGGTTCGCCGAGGTGGTGGGGTGACCGTCCGTCGCCACTGCCTGTGGCATTGGAACACTATACCGCATAGCCGAATGTCTTCCTTTCTAGACCTAATCGAAGTACGTGTTTATGTGGCAATCCATCCGCAATTTTTCTTCTCCCTCCCATACACTCGCACACGCACACACACACACACACACACACACACTTACACACACACACACACACACTCTCTCTCTCTCTCTCTATCGCTTTCTCTGCGAGAATCTGGGACGACAGGATTCTACAGGCCATGGGAAACTGTAACGGTCAAGAAGAAGATTGAGAACGAGGTCTCAACGAGGCTCAGATGGACAGCCGCAGCAGGTGCAGAGGCGGAGGCGTGAGCCCTGAGGACAGACTCAGTCAAAGACAAGGCGTGGCGTAGCGTGGCGCGATTGCGGCGAGGCGAGACGGGGGGGGGAGAGAAGAGTTTTTGGTTTGCACGTCGACGGACGGGTAGAATGCCCTTGATTTCGCGGCGTGTGGGCAGGTGCCAGCAGAAAATCCAGGCCTCTCTTTTTGCCCCTCGTTCCTGGATCTCCCATGCTCCCGTGGACCAGTCCTTGCCTGCAGCCGCAAACGAAGTGCCAGTCCCGCTGCCGCTTGGGCTGCTTCCCGCGCTAGTTTAATTTCTTCCTTTCAGTTGTTTTCCAATTTTTAGGTGTTTGGCCTACTGTTTTCCCAGGCTCCGTCTCGGTCTGGTCTCGCCTTTCCTGATCTGGCCTTCGTCTCAAGGCTCTTCGACAGCCGTACAGCACCCTCGTGTCTGATCGGGCGTGTAGGCAGTCTAGTCCATCTGCACGGAGAGGATCCTCGTGGCTCAAACTCAGTACCGATGCGCGTCGACTTGCTCCATCTCATTCGACTCTGCTGTTGCGCCCGTGACACCTGCGTGAAGCGTCTGCATGCACCTCCTCCCTGGCCTTCGCCTTCGCTTGTTCCTGTTTCGCTTTTTCCCACCAAACACGTCTGTCCTTTGCCCTTGTCTGCGCAGAACATGCAGCAGTAGCCAACTGCAGAACAGCCTGCAGATACTCTGCAAACGCCATCGCTGGCCTCATCCGTCTGCTCCAAATTCGTTTGGGAAGGGAAAGCGAACTCCATCGTCTCCAAGTTCTCATAGTCTCGACCCTTGTGTGATTCGCGTTTTTGGTGCACTCGATGGCTCTTCGCATTTTCCGTGTTGCTGGCACCAAAGGTGCCCGACAAGGCTGTGATACTGACCGGCCCGACCAACGTCTATGCCTTCACATCACGATACAGCTAGTGGCAGCTCGAGGTTCTTCTCCCCTCTTCCCGCTTTTGCAAAGCCCTTCTTGCGCTGCGGGTTCTTTGGCGACCCGCCTCTGCCCCGTACCTCTCTGGCGACTTCGCCCCCCAGCTTGCCTTCTGCCCGCGTCCGTGTGTCTCAGCTGTAACAGCAGTATAGTACCCTGATCGTCTATCTGCTGCGCTCATGGGTGTGCCTTGAAGTTCCTAAAATTCTCTCTTGCCTGTGGCTGCTGCCCTCTTCTGCGGCTTTGGGGTGTGTGGAGACTGGTCACCCCAGCAAGCATCAACGTTTCCATCCCGGGAGTTGAGGCCTCTGTTCGTGTGCGTCTTTTGCAACGTGTTGCCCGCGCCGGTGCATCCGTCTCCGCTTCCGTTGGTCCCTGGGTCCACTTCCCTGTTCAGGGCAGTACGCTAGCCAAAGTTGCATCTCCGACCGGTGGACAAGTCGAGCTGACTTACCTCTACCGCCTTTGTTTGTCCCCTTCTTGCGAACGTCGGTGCTTTCTCATCCTGGAATCTCGTACGCTCTGCACCACAGGGCTCCTCCGTCACTACCTCTCGCTGACCCACCCCACCCATGTTGAGGTGCCCTATCGGTGCAGTTGCCTCTTCCTCTGCCCTTCCTCCTTGTGTATTCGGGACCCAATGCTGTGTGGGCCTCGGTCTACGAAACACCACCGTTGTGCTGTAGTCCGACGGGCGGACCTTGCGTAGGCCTCGCTTTTTGGCTCCTTCCACCGACACTCTCCCCTCATCTTGAACCGGCCCCCATCCTCCTTCCGCTCACCCCACTTACTGTCGTCCACATCTCGCCTTCTTGGTGTCAGTTGATCGTCTCTTTCCTGCTTGTCGACAAACCATCACTTCATTTCAGTCTTCGCGATTGTCTTTATCACCATCACCATCCTCGTCATCATCACCCCATCCCAGCGCCGCTACCAATATCTCCACCTTACTTGATCGCTCCTCCTTACCGAAGTAAAAGTCCTCGGTACATCTTCGCGAGCTCCTCTCTAGCGACCTGCACCCAACTCTCACCCCATCTGCCAGTCCATTGAAGGGTACTAGACCACACATAATCTTCTTCGCTCGAACACGGCCGTTCCCCAGCCTCTTGACCTCGTTCGCTCGTGCTATCGGCGTAGCTCTCATCGGACCCCCTTCCCTTGTTCCTCTTTTCGTTCTTATTGCTATCAATTTATCCCGTGGATCAGCCAGTGACACGCCGAGACGCATCACAACACTTTGCTTATTCACTTGCAGCTCGACACTGAACCTTCTTGATCTTCCGTGATCCGATGCATTCTACGTCCAACTACCTTTCGGGTCGGCCAACCGCACCGTCCGGTGCCATGAGCTACGGCATGGCTCCGCCTATGGCACCGCATCACATGCAGCAGGGCGTTGAGTCTGCGGGCACTGCTCAACCTGCGCCGTACGGCTCTCATCAACAGATGAGTCAGTACGGCGCCTCGCAGCTGAACTCAGGCTTCGCCTACTCGAACCAGGGCTTCTATGGCCAGCCCTCGCAACATTCGAACGATATTGCGGCACAGCAGCAGCAACACCAACAGCAGCAGCAGCAGCAGCAGCA
>KZ819234.1:3511-21337 GCA_003144125.1 Testicularia cyperi | reverse complement strand
GATGTTCGGCGAGCCACGCCTTTTGGCCGTCAAAGAAGACGAGAGGAAGATTGGCAGATTGTACGGCGTCCAAACGAGACAAGAAAAGGTCGAGACAAAGTCGAAGGTACGGTGCAGCTTCAAAGTAATGGAGATCTCCGTGCCCGAACGGAGGACGGCGACTTGATAGATGTCGGACCGGACAGAGGGTAACGTCGCGTGCAAGTGCAAGTGCGAGCACACAGTGAAGGATCAATCGAGAATGGTGGCAAGGCCGGCGTAGAGTACACGTCGCATAGCTTGGTCGAAATGTGGGGTGGACTGCCGGGGCGACACGGAGGCAGCTGGCACGACAAAGGTGTTTGTAGACGTTGCTGGTGGAGAGCGAGGCGCCAGAAGGGCAAAGTCGATAGCAACGAATGGCAGAAATGAGGGGAGGGATGATGGAGACCGAGAACAACAGTAGAAAGGGGGGTTTTGAAGGAATCGTGGACCAGCACGAACAGGAACGTCGACAAAGAGCAGGTGAGCCCCGCGACAATGTGGGCCGAATGCGTAAGAAAATCGAGGAAGGCCAGGCAGGGCAAAGGTCAAGGAGGAGGAGATGGTCGAAGGCAGGAGCAAGGGGTGCGGCAGGCTTGTAGGTGCAATGCGAAGGTGGTGATGTTTGCAGAGATGGGCGACTGAGCTAAAAGGAGGAACAGAGTCTTGGGTCCAACCAGATCAAGACCGGCCTATCCAGAAAATACGACAAGAGGCGGTCAGGCCGAGGAGAGAAGGTGCGGCGGCGCAAGACTAGGGCAAGGCCACTACTATGGGTGGTAGTTGAACCTGCGCTTGCGCCCACGCTTTCGGACTGCGCCTATGTGCAGAGACAAAGAGAGAGGGAGACAAAGACTTCGTACAGCGGTTGAGTGCAGCGATGCTCGAGCGTCGGTGCGAGATCGAGGGCGGAGCCAGGACAGCGATTTGCAGTGCAGCAAGGCGCAGCGACGCAGAAGGCAAGAAGAGAGAGGGGGAGGGGGCTTGTTTGACGGAAGCAGAAGCGGTAGAAGGGAGTCAGGGCGATAGGGCTCCAGAGGACCAAGAGGGTCCAGCCAAGATGGCGGACTGGGGCCATACAGCGACAAAGACGAGGGCTACAGTAGGCAGGGCACAGCGGAAGAAGGGGGCAGCAGCGGAAGTGCAGAAAGAGACAAAGAAAGAAAAAGAAAAAGTATAGGGAAGTCGAGGATGAGGGCGGAAGAGGACCAAGCACAAGTGAGCGTCGGACCGATTGGACAGCCGGTGCGCCAGCGCCCAGCGAAGATTAATGGTGCAGTCGGAAGTGCTCTTTACCGGCCAACGCACGGAAATCAGACGGCGAGATCGAGGCAGACAGCCAAAGTGAGAAGAGGCCCAAGCACTATCGTACTGGGAGGAGGCGCGCTTGAGCGCAGGAGGACAGAGGTAACGTCGTCGAACACGGCCCAAGAAAGGAAGGATAGGGGAGGGGAGGAGCCAGAGGGAAGGCCACGGCAAAACTCGTGGCCCAGAGGAGATGCGCACCGGGTGCAAGGCGGCGAAGAGCGATGGAGGAGAGGCTCAACAACAGAAATGGCAGAAGGGGTCCAGGCGCATGTGCATCCTGACGGCGGCCACGAGCGAGCGAGTCAGGAAGCGCGAGGGGAGGAAGGCGGCTCAGACGGGCCACTGGAAGGGGAGGAGGAGGAGGGAAGCGGGCAGAGCGGTGGCGGCAGACGGAAGAAGGAGGTGCTGGTGGCCCACGAGATGAAGGCACAGGGACGGACATCAACTCATGTCCTGCAGCCCGGTTGGAAGAGGCATACGAGGCGTAAACACCACGCTCGGCCCGCCCTGGGATGCATGGCATATACAGCTATACCTGAATGTACTCTAGACCCCTGCGGCTGGAGCTCGTCGGGAGGCGCAGAGACTAGTGGCGGTGAAGTC
The DNA here is from genome assembly GCA_003144125.1 of Testicularia cyperi. NCBI lineage: Eukaryota > Fungi > Basidiomycota > Ustilaginomycetes > Ustilaginales > Anthracoideaceae > Testicularia > Testicularia cyperi. The sequence goes on along the minus strand of KZ819234.1, from coordinate 19,405 downwards.
GAGGGCAGATGCGGGTGGAAAAACGCAGGGTCGAGCGCAGCACCTATCTGTCCCAGAACTTCGGACAGGCAGAGGAGAAAGGGGGTCCAGCAGTTCGTGAACACCGTATGACGAAGGTGCGCACAGCTTTGAAATTCTGAGTTGGCGAGGCTAGAAAGCTACAGTATCCAGAAACAGCGTTTATGCTACGGCTGCTGTTTTAGACTTGGCGCCGGCGTATGGCAAAATAAATTAATCAGAGTTGCTTGTCTGAACTTTCTGCAGAGACGGGACAAAGAGAGGGACAGAGAGCGGACAGCGGGCGTGTCTGTGTGTGTGTGTGGTATGGCATAGCTTGGAATGAATCGCAGTGCAGCGACGAATCAATGATCCGAAGCGGCAAAGGCCATGCTGACAACACCGCCAAACCGCCGAACCCTGTACCGAGTCAGTCAGAGCCCTGCACAGCAGTACAGCCCGTAGTGACTCAAAGGTGGCCAGGCTGTCGTGTACAGGATGAGGGGACTGCGCATCGCAAAGAGGCGCCCAAGGGAGTAGACAGGCAGGCGGGTGCTGGCCGACCCGAGATTCATTACCAGCGTACAGTCCACGCTCGACTCAGGCTGCACAGCGGCGGTGAATCCGTGACGGTCCGTCTGCAGATACCACGTCGTCGACAGCACCGTGCTAGTACTGCAGTCGGCGCGTTGCTGTGTTTGGCTATCACGTCGGTGAGGCGTGTTGCTCTTGTGATTGTCTCGGCGTGTTAGCCACCTGGCTCTCGCACCGCAGCGGCATTCAAGGTTGCGGATTCATGCATCGCCAGGTCCTGCTGGCAGCTGACATGCTGGCGGACTCATCTCCACGCCAACGCCCCGAACCACTGGCGCATACTGACTGTAGCTCTGCTACCAACCCCTCCCCCCCCCCTGCTGCAGCCCGCACAGATGAAAAGGGGCCAGGGGGCAGTTGCCCGTGTGGAGCTGCCATCGTGCGATTTATTATTATTATATTGTTTATTTTTCTTTATTTTTGAATGTGGTGTAGTGCAAATCGGATGCCCGACGAGGGCATCGCGGTGCAGTAATCCAGTGTTGAGTGTGTCAGTGTGTCAGTGTGTGTGCGTGTGTGTGTGTGTGTGTGTGTGCGTGTGCACATGTGCGTGGGCGTGTGGGCGTGTATGCGGATGTTTGAGGCCGGGGGGTGCACGCTGGTTGCACTTAATTGCTTTCGGTCTCTGGGGGTGCAGCATCGGAGTCGCCCAAAAGGGTCATGCGCGAGGCAAATTTACCAGGGTACGACCAGACATCCCTACTGGAGAAATAAGGAAATAAAGAATCAAAAAAGGGTAAAAAGAAAGACGGGGGTGAGACATCTGCCTGCGTGGCCTGCCGGTGGTTGCCACGATGCTGTGCGCTGTGTTGTTATTTGTAATTCCGAGTTTGGGTTTTTTTTCTGCTTTTCGGCTAGGCGTGGGAGAAGCGCGGTCAAGCGAGCAGTGCCACGACTGGAACTGACGGAAGTACAGTAAGGCGGACAATATGCCTCGGCTAGCAGGCCTGTCCGTATCACGTTGCGCGAGCCGAACGTCGAGTCTCTCCCCATCCCCCAGGTAATGGTGCAGGGCCCCACTGCCGATTCGCCGGCCGCCGGCCTCGTCTTTGGCTGTCGAACTTCTCGGGTACGTCTTATCGCGCTTGCTCGCTCGCTCGCTCGCTCTTCGCCGAGCTTTGCACTCACTCGCACTCGCTGGAAGTTTGAGGGCCCGAGGGAAGTTTGACGGCCCGAGGACATGTCTTTATGTGCGTAGTACCAACAGAACGGGCAGAGAAAATACGTCAAATCTCCAGTCTGACTGCCGGTATTGGGCGTGAATGCTGGTGCTACCTACGGTCGGTCTGACCGACGACGTTTGCGTAGGTATGCGTGTGCTTGCGTGGATGTGTGTGTGTGTGTGTGTGTGTGTGTGTGTGTGTGTGTGTGTGTATGCGCGACCTGGGTCCATCTCGGACCGCTTCATTACCTCGAGTCCGGCTGGCGTAGGCATCTCTTTGGTCCCACGGGCAATGTACAGCACGGTGCCTGTGTTTTTGCACCGTCGTCGTTGCGCTCGCCCGATTGGTTTCAGATGAGCCCCACCTCGTTTTCGGAACCCGCGAGGATCTCATCCGAATCGTGCGCCACTTGAATTCGCTCTGGACGTGGCGCGCGGGCACGGGCGATGGAGAGCTCTGGCAGGAGCGATGAGACACGGGCAACGCGACAGACACTTTGCAAGTTCGCGGGCCGTGGGCGAATCTACACAGCAGACAACACTATACGGCGGGCGTAAATGGTAAATCGTCTGTCACGACGGAGCTTGTGGCTCTTCGTGCGGTTGTCGCTGAAACTGATGAAATCGCGGCTCGACGAGTGTGCGATCAGCTCGTGCGTATTTACAATTCGCACTGCCTTGAAAAGTGGTCGATTGGAGATCGTGGCCGTCTAGACCAGCTGTGACCGGATCGGAAGCCCAAACAGATGCCAGTCTGTCCGGCCAGTACGTGGGGCATACACTTGGCTGATGCCTGTGCAGCAAAGCGTGCAGACCGTGCTCTGCCAGTTTTAATTTTTATTTTTCGGGTCACGAGCGTGGCCACATGTGCTGCCCACGGTGCGTGTCTCGGAAGAAAACTGCTCGGCCACCTGTCCATCTTTTGTGCCCTCAAATTTTTGATCCTCTTTTTTCACCTTTGTTATTTTATTTATTTTTTTTATTTTTTTGTTGTCTTTTCTTCTCTTTAGTCTTCTTCTCCCGGAATTATACGACAGTTTCTGCCTTGACCCGTTCTGATTTTGATTTTCGAGGTTCAGCCGAAAATATAGCCGCCCACGATCGCGCCGCTGAAGCCAACCCGGTAAATTCGGAGCCAGGCCCGGTGCTTTTGTGCTCAAGACAAGCGTGAAGCATCCGTGTCCTAGCCCTTCTGCCAAGGATGCAAAGGCCTCGCTCGAACTCTGGCTCCGAAAGCACACAGGCCTCGCTCGACTCGACCAGCGAGCGTGGTTCAGCTTGAATACTGTACTGGCGCGATACGCGTTCCGACGCCGCATCAAATCATCACGACCCGCCTGTGCCCAGAACCTCGACATCGGAGTAGTGAAGGGGGCCTGAAGACAAGACGCAGCAGCGGCTGGTAGGCTCCAGGTCTAGAATGCATGAATGGACAAGAGATTCCTCCTTCGTCGACCCAGTCGGGCAGCACAGACGGGAGAGGATACTGCACCACTCCGACGCCGAGACGCATCAGCTGGTATCAAGGGCTCCCTGGGAGGGCCAGACCCAGATCAAAGACCACCCTCGACTCTGACGCCGAGAGCAGCAAATCTAGCATCTGGGGGCAGTCGACGCCGAATCTCTGAGCTTCACCATAACACTGGACAAGCGTCAATCACCAGAGAAAGCGGCACGCAAACACCATCACGGTCATCGTGGCTTCTGCGCAACTCGGTCACTGGCGTTTATTGGCACCCGGATTCCTGTTCTTGAGTTTGACTGCTCTTCCGTGCACTTGCGTTTCTCGGTGTGTTGCTCTTCCGCAATTACGATGCGTACATGCATGCAGTCGTGCAGCTAGCTGTATTTATTTTATTTTAGTTTGGCCGCAAAAGAGCGGCGACGTGCAACTAAGCTGTTGCAGTACGCCCAAACCCTGGAAACGACGCTCCGGCAAATCCCGTACGACGATCAGCACGCCTCGTGGCATGGCGGAGACCCAACCGGGGTCAGTGATCGCCGCTCACTGCGTGCGTAGATCACGCCGAACATGCTTGGCCCCGCAGTGGGCGTATACAGTAATGTCCAGCTGCGGCGCTTGCATGACGATCCGCAACATAGAGTCTGCTGCGGTTGGGCGTATTGAAAGAAGGCTTGGAATCCTTCTTTTTTGCGCCCAACCCGGCCCCAGGCTCATACTTCCATGTTTTTCTACTTTTTTGTTGTTGTTGTTGTTGTTGTGGTTTCTCAACGCGAGGGTGAAAAGAGACGAGGCGAGGTGCATGCACTCGCGTGTGGGCGTACAGGGACGCGCCGGCTAGAATTCTACACTACTGCGCAGTGGCCTGAGCCCCGATAAGCGAGATGATCAATCGGCAAAGGGATTCATTCGAAAACGGGGGGGCTCAAGCGTGATGGGCGGGGGATCGGATGCATGCTGGCGACGTCCAGTAGGCTGGACCGCGTCCGTGCCAACGTTATGTCGCCGGGCGGACAGGCGCCGTCTGCAGACTTGGTTGCCTCGGCATGGAGGGATCGACGCCAACCCGCAGGCCGACGCCATCCATGTACGGTGCCCTCTTCAGCTACGGTCGTCTTGACCGCTTGCACCCAGGCTCGTACATGATCGTGACATTGACCAAATGTTTCGAGTTGGCCAGCGCCCCTGACAGTAGGATCGGTGCTTTGTGCTGCAGCGATGGGGTGCGATGCGGAAAATGCCCACACGCAAACACCCCCTGTTTCCTGTAAGATTGCTATTTGTATCGATAGCGCGGACAACCCCTGATCCTTACGAAAAAAAGGCGATAGGGCCAATTTTGTTACCGCGCATCCATAACAACGGGAAACGTACTGTACGCCAACAACGAGCCTCAAGCACGGTCTCCCCAGCTCTGGTCCTACCGGCTACGTTAGTCGCCGGCAGCAAGTTGTTGCCAGGCCGACGTCTTCTTGCAACGCCACTCTATTGCTTGCTACTCTGCTACTCTTGGGTCTGTGCAGCTTTGCCCAAGGGGGTTACGACGATGCTCAAGGCGCAACGCTTGGGTCATGTTCCATGTGCCATCTGACGTACTCGTCTCGGCTGGCCGTGGGTTCCTGTTTCGCTTGCCCTGAAAGTGGTTCGTTTGTCGAGTATCGTGGGAGCTCGGAAAAATTCGCTAGAGCCTGTCGCGCGAACCACGTTGCGCTGCGGTTCGGCTAGGCGGGCCGAGAGGGCTGTGCCTCGCCCGACATCCGAGCCAACGGCGACTTTCTCGTTCCCTCTTCCAGCTTGTACATCACCTGTAATAACTGTGATAAAAAAAAAATAAAAAAAAATGAAGAACCGAAAAATCGAAAGACAAACCACAAACCAACCCTGGGTCCGCCGGGCTCCAACGCATGCTGCGGCAAGCCCTTTCGTGCTCCAGATCACGCTACGGCCGAGTTGTACCTATACGAGTTGGGCCGGGAACATATTGGGGGGGGGGGGGGGTCACGCGCCACTCCAGGGGACATAATGCGCGATGTGGCAGTGTCACGCGCAAAAGAGGCAGAGCGACCAAAATTTTCCAGACGATCATCACCGATCAGACCATATCAGCGATACGATTGGCCCGATTCAGAAGGCGCGACACTCGTCATCTGCTCGGTGACTGGTCTAACATTTGTCTTGGTCTTGTCGCTTGCGTGCCCTACACTTGCACGCAGGCGAGGCAGTGTCGACTCCGGCTACTGTAGCTTTGTGCCATCTGCTCGCTGCTTGTGCCAGCAGCACAGCAAGTGAGTGGAGAGAAGGACGGAATCGTGGGCGGCAGAGGCAAGGATGAGTGAGCGACTGGGTGCAAGTGACGTCAAAGTACTGTGCTTGTACTGTGCTGTACTGCACTGTACTGCACTCGCTCAACCAACTTCACAAACACACACACACACACACACCCGCATACACAGGCCAGCTCGAGGCAAGCCCCACTTGCTTTGGCACTGAACGCGGTACGCGGTATGCAATGATCCCTCATACACAGCTGACTTGCAGCTGGGCTGTCATGTCACTTTTCGCAGCGCTGGCCCACTCGTTTCCCTGGGCCTTTGGGCCTCTCCACATTCTTCGGGCGTGCCGAGTTCGGTGACAACCGCCATCACTACTACGGCACAGTACAGTACTGTTGGACATCCGTGTACTGAATTGCCATCATGGCTGCCGGGAAGGCGTAAAACAGGCGCTAGGGCTGGTCGACCTCTTTGGTGCGTGACGAGTACTGTGTGAGGTTCTGCTTCTGCACAAGTACATGCTTTTCGCTTGCCAACGGCCTCTTCACGCGCAAGACAAAGTGGTCAAGCTCAGACTGGCAGCATCTGTCACAACCACCACTCTGCTACCTGACCTTGATCCTCCCATTCCGTGTGAGCCAGCACCATCGCGATACAGCTAGCCGTATCCTTCAGAGATTGATCTACACTGCGCACAGATCCCCACCACAACATTATAGATTCCACAGGTCACACGTCCACGATGCAGACCGCCAAAAAGACCGGACAGGAGGCGGTTGACGCACTCTCGTCCCCTTCGAACCCAGCCCATTGGTACGCCTATGCTTCTGCGGCGTACCTCACCTTGCTCTCTCTGCCGCTCGTGCTGTTTCCACGACTTTTGCTCATCCTCTCGACGCCGAGAGGGGCAGCGGGGCAGGCGGTGCACGACGGAGCCAAAGCCGGACACGATCCGGTCTCTGCTATCGGACCCGAGCTCACCCCTCTGGAGCGCTTCGGGTCCTACTCAAACGCCATCTCTATGCTCGCAGTCGCAGCCATGGTGTTGATCCTCTCTGGCGCCATTCCCGTCTCGACCTCTCCCGTCCCAGACTCGGCATCTGCCGGCAAATCCCCCTTCCGGATGCCAGTCGTCTTTATCACCACCCTCTACTTTGCTACCAACGCCTTTGTCGCTTGGAACCAAGCCGGCGGATCCACCACCTCCTCTTCCTCCGCCTCTGCCTCGGTGGCCACTCCCGGTTCTCCCTCGTTTGATCCCCGCAGCATCGGCATCGGCTCCTTTGGAAAGGTTCTCGGCTTTGGTCATGCCCTGTTTGCTTTTTGGGGATTCGGTGTGTTCATGTTCGGAAACGACCTCACAAGAAACAAGAAGAAGACTGGTAACTCAAGCGCCCGTGACAAGTCGGTCAGCTCGTTTCCCTTTAAGAGTGAGTGTTCCTGCGCTCTCATACCCAGACAAGGACTCTGAGCACGGCTCCCCCGGGACCCTCTCTTGTTTCTCAAGCAAAGAAAATATGCCAAACTGACCCCCCACCCCCCACTTTGCCTTCTGACGGCCTCTGTCCTTACATTCGACTCATCTCGTGCCTCTCCGCAAACAGACCAGTACGCCGCCGAGGAAAAGTCAAAAAAGTCGTCCTGAGCAATGCACCTCGCTCGCTCAACGGGGTCTCTTTCTTTCTCAGCACGCAGTCGAGCCAAATTTCGCTTTTGCAGACCTGACACAACTAGGATGGTTCGCACACCGAGACATCGAAAGTGCGTCGCATGCGCCAAAGATCGGCTTATCACCTTCATCTGCACGGGCGATCAGTCCGGCCATGCGAGAGAAGAGATTCGGGAACGATTGCACGCAGATTTTTGAAGCAAGACTCTCTTGAAACCCCGTTTGCGACGAAAAGATGCACAATTGGCCTAAAAAAAAGGGCACCCTCTGCGTGTGCGCGAGACGCACAAAGAGAGAGAAGAAATGAGAAAGGAGAAGAGGGCTGGTAAGACTTTACACTAAGTCTTGACCTTTTTATCGGCAGATTCGGCGGTGGGAAGACCGAAGCGTTCCTGGCGTTTTCGTTTCTTTTCTTCCTCCTGAGGGTCAACATGTTTGATAATGCCAGATTTCTGTTGTCTACCGGAGGAGGCTGCTTCTGCAATTCCGAAGCGCTCGGCTCGTCTTCTGGCCTTTTCCTGTTCGACTTCGAGACGCTTGAGGCGTTGTTGTCTTTGCTCCTCTGTCTCTTCTGGCTGCTGCTGCTTGGATTCAGACTTGGCGTTGGCGCCCGATTGAGATTGAGACTGAGATTGCGGTTTGGGCTGACGAGCGGCACGAGTGCCCAGAGGCTGACCAAGCTTGGAGACGGAGGCGTCGTCGGTGGGATCGAGTCCAAACTTGATGGCGCGTTCGAGCTTCTGTTCTGCTTCTCCCAGCGGTTGGCCAAACTTGGCAGCTCGACGTTTGCGTTTCTCGAGCTCTGCAATCAGTGCGGTCCTGCGTTCCTCTTCTGACGGACCGCTCTGAGGCAGCTCTGCATCTTGAGACGCTTCACTTGACGCTGGCGCAGCAGATGTGGTGGTGTGGGGAAGGCTAAGAGCTGGAACAGGCGTAGAGGCGGCGGGTAGAGCAGCTGCAGGTGCGACGGCAGCAGCCGGAGTCGGCGCGGGTTCAGGAGCGGCGGCTTCGGCCAGAGACTCGGCAGCGACTTCTGTCGAGGCTGGGGGCGGCGCGAGAGAGGATGTAGCCTGCGGATTTTCCAAGAGTCGAGCAATGAGGTCGGGCTTGTTTCCCGAGATGGGAAGACCTGCGCCCGTAAGTAGCGCTTTGAGCTCCGGGACCTTGAGGGACTGCAGTTTGGACTCCATCACTTGTCAAGCTGGGGGCTACAAGCAAACGCAAGGGAAAGTATTGTTTGACGACAAGGTGGGTTGGTGGATGTGAAGGTTGTGCCAACTCGACGTCAATGAACCCCGCCTGCCCTTTGGCAGCTGGCGGCGCTTACACGGCACCCTCCTTGCAGAGTGGCGCGGCTTGACTTGCTGAGCAGTACAGTATGCGCCACATTCGCCCGCCGCCGCCGACGCTGACGCTGACGCTGTTGAATCAATCCACGCCAGCTTGCACGCCGTCCCGTCGCCTCGAGGCGCCCGTGCACGACGCGTTCCATGCCTCATTTACTGTATTCCTCATTTATATATTTGTCTGTTTGTTAGACTTTGTATGCCTTCACTCGAGATTCCTGACCGACGCTTCACGCTCAGATACAAGACAGGCGAGTCACACGACCCACGCAAAGGCACAAATGAGCGCAACGATGTGATAACGGGTCCACACTGATTGCAAGCAAGGGTCTGTGGCACAACGCAAGGTCTATCCCCCGAGTGCGAGCTCGATACAGGCTCCCATGTCGGCTTTGGGCTCGACCAGCTCCGGGTTAAAGTAGTCGATGAGGTCCCGAAAGAGTCTGATGCGCTCAGCGTACAGCGGGCTCGGTCTTCCTTCTTCCGGTCCGACCTGAAGTGGACGCGAAGAGCTGCCCGTCGCACCAGGTGCATGACCGGTGCCGACGCTCGACGAGGAGGATGAGGCGGCGCCCATGAGGCTAGCTTTCTTGCCGGCACGCGAGTGCGGCGGTTGCAACGTCTGCGAGGCAGATAGCATCTCGGAGCCCGTGTCTTCGCCACTCATCAGCGAAGACACCGAGTCTGCCATCTCGCCGTCGTCGGTATCGGCCTCCTCCCGAAGCCGTTTTGACCCTGCTGCGCCCCACGTGTCTGAGCCTGCCCCCGCCGACGTCGGCGGATGCAGAGGCGATGACAGGGTGTTGCAGCCGGGCACAGTGCCTGTCCCCATACCCATACCCGTACTCATTCCCGCCCCCGCCCCCGTACCTATTCCGATCAAGGCAGGCACTCCACCGTTGCCGCTGTCAGGCACAATGCCTGGCAACGCTCCATCCTCGCCGACTCCGCCTGATACCGGCGTCTCCGCATTGAGAAGGTGCGACATGAGACGACGGAACATTCTTGACTCGGTCTCGTCCGAATGGTCCACAACTGCCCCGACCTCGGACTGCAGATACACTAGTGCCTCTAGACCGAACCGAGGTGCCTCGGCAGTCGGCACGAGACTTGGCTCCACATCGAGTTCGACGGGCCCACCCTCGCTTCCGCAACTGCCAGCGCTGTGCGACAGATGGCGCGTCATCTCGAGGAATCGCTGGCGTCGGACCCGGAACTTGGCTCGCCGCAAGATTTCGCCGGGCGTCGGCCTCAGCAGCGTCAGTCGCCAAAAGTCGTCAAGTCGATGCGAGCGATCATAAGGGTCCTCGGGATTGCCACCGTGCAGGTAGTAGACCTTCTTGCGCTCATCGAATACCAGCTGCGCCGCATAGCGTGGCCGGGGCTCGATCGCCGTTGCACTTCCGGGCCGCTGACGACCGTGAGAGGGAGGCGGTGCAAGAGTTGGAGTGCCAGATCCAGATCCGGATCCGAACAGGCTGCTGTTGCTTCCGCCACCGCCACCGAATCCAGCACCACCGCCCGAGTCAGTCGCGAGGGAGTCTAGTGCGTTCTGGCCAGCGTACTGCGCCCAGCTGTTGGACGGAGGCTCGAGCGCCATCTCTTCGTCAGCGCTGAGGTCATCGGAATAGCTGGGAAGTGCCTGAAGGGGACCAGATTCGGGAATGTCGTCGCTCTCCAGCTCCCCGTCGTAGTCATCCCCTCCGGCATCAGCTCTGCCTCCACCTCTACGCATGCCACCAGAAGCGGCCTGGCGATGGTCCTCGTCAAGGTCCATACCCAGAGCACCAAGCGACGCAGAGGCATGCGAAGCATCGTTGTCGAACTCGGACGGCTGTCCCCCCTCGTACGAGTACACCTTGCGCCACGACGATCGTGGGATGCTGTAAATCCAGAACGCACTGCGCTTGCGATCGCCGCGTCCGCCAATCAGCCCGACAAACACGCTGATCTCGCGCGCCGCCACGTCTATCGTGGCACGCTGCGTGAAGGCGGCCTCCGGGCCATTGTGAGATGTATTGCGCGAGATCTCACGCACAGCGCCGGTGGCGAGGTTGTAGGTGTACATGTCTGACAGGAACGTGGCCGAGGCGCCGCGCTGCCCGCCCAGAATCCAGATCTGGCGTGTGTGCGACGGCGACATGCCAGAGGCACCTGGCCTGCCAGAATCGAGCAGCATACTGTGGCCTGACCGACTGAGGATCTTGGCGCCGTTAGAGGTGCGATCGTCGAACAAGAAGGTCCACGACCGCTGGATGATGTCGTAGCGCCACATGCCGCTAAATTCGTACTTGTTAGGGTCTGGATCTGTCACCCTGCCGCCAAACACGTAGATCATCTGATTCTGCGGATCCACCACCAGTCCGTGGTCGTAGATGAGCTTAGGACCGCCGTCGGCGTACGTATCGGCGCTGAGACGCTCCCATCGCTCCGAACGCGTCGAAAAGCGGAAGAAGTCGGCCTCACGACCCGGTGGCGAGGCCAGCGTCGGATGCGTCTGCTGCGAAGACGAGCGGGAGGAGGTGTTGAGGCGCGAATTGGCGCGTGGAGATCGTCCGAGTCCCGATCCAAGCCCCTCTGTGCCGCCGGCGCCGGGTGAAGCAGAGAAATCTCCGACTGACGGATAAGGAGCGGATGCCTCGGCAGCCAGAGCGGAGGCAGCTGCCGAAATGGGGCGTGACGGACGGGAAGAAGGTGTGGCGGGCTGACTTCCGGGATGAGCAACACCAACGCCAGCGCCCTCGATGCCCATGTCGTCGGTCTGGAAGGATGGATCAGACATGATCATCTGGACGTCGCGCGTAGCCGGATCGATGTACCGCAGTGGGAATTCGCGACGGGGCATGCGTGCTGTCGAAGAAGATGGAGTGACGACTGTTGGCGGCGTGACCCCTCCGGCACTGGCACTGGCACTGGCACTGGCACTGGCACTGGCACTGGCACTGGCACTGGCACCGGCACCTGTACCTCCTTGTGGAGCATCGCCCCCGGAGGTGATGTGTGCGTGTGCACCTCCAGTACTGACGCCTTCGTAGTCAATGTAGCGGCCAAGGAGGTAGATGCAGCCACTCTTCTCGTCAAGACACATTTTGTGGCAACTGCGCGGACTTGGCCCGCCCTGAATCCGCGTATCGGGCGAGATGAGACGCCAGCGATTCGAGTGGACGTGGTACGCCCAAAGGTCCGAGAGGTCGCGCTTGCCGTCCCAGCCGCCAAAGAGATAGGCGATGCCTTTGTCCGCGTCAAAGACCATGCTGTGACCGCCGCGGCCAGAGGGCACCAGGGGAATATTTGATCCTGCAGGCGAGAGCCCCGAAGAGTCGCGTTGTTGCACAATGGACTGATGCTGCGACGGCGACGGCAGAATCTGTGCCCACGAGGCCTTGGGAATCTGACGCGAAATATAGGACGAGAACATGCACTTTTGCCAGGGTTGAGTCCAGTAGCCGCTTTGCGACAGGCTCGAGAGCGAGCCGGAAAGGCCGCCTGCGCCTCCAGGCGAAGGGGATGACGGCGGTGCAGACCCTCCTGCGAATGCCATGCCTGCGGACGGAGCGCTGGCAATCTCGCCGTAAGCAGCCCGGTTTAGGCACAGCTCGACTTCATCCCACGCGCCACGGCGTGCCAGTGCGTCGAAGAGGTTGGTGAGGAGAGGATGCTCAAAGGGGCGATGCGGGCTGTAAGGAAGCAGTTTAGGTGTCGCAGTGCCGGGAGCAGCACCGACTGGACTGATGGGTCCGAGACGCGAGGACTGGAGTAGTGCCTGAAAAGCGGTGTGGTGGCCCTGATCGCGGAGATGTTTGAGAATGAGGCGCATCGAGGTGGACTGGCGATGCTGCTCATAGTCCTGAATGACGTGAGCAACGAGATCCGGGTCGCTGACACCAGTGAGAGCCACGTGCCAGATTGAGAAGTTGTAGTTGGGCGTGTGCGCTGCCAGTGGAACGATCTTGAGGTAGCGCACAGCGAAGGGGACGGCATTGCCGGTATTGACGAGCGCAGCGGTGGCAGAGCGACGATCAAGCTCACCCTCGCCGGGCAGAAGGCTGGAGCTGTCGATGGAGGACGCCGAGCCCGAACCCGAAGCAGCGTCCTCGAGCCAGCGCACTTCAAAGGTCTCTGCATTTGCGTCGTTCTTGAGGCCACCGCGGAGCAGGCGTTTGCTCGCAGGTGGCCGACCGTGAACCGCACCGGTGGGTAGCAGGCTCTCGATGTTGGTGGCACCATAGACTTTGAACTCTCGCAGATTGCACGGATGTGGCTTGTGGTACTTGCCAAACATGATACTGCGCACGACGCTCGGCCTGTCGAGCTTGAGGATGATGTACTGTTTCTGGGACTGAGACGCGGCTGCGTTGCCAAGCACGGAAACAGTGGTGTTCTTGGCGCGCGCGGACGCCGAGGCCGCCGACGAGGACGAGGACGAGGAGGAAGAGGCAGCAGCAGCAGCGACTGCAGCCGCAAGCGCCGAAGTGGGGTTCGGAGAGGATCCAATGGGCGCCGATGCCGAAGATGTGGCTGTCGTGGGATGGATGTAATTGGGCGAGACACTGGCGCTGACCGCATGCTGCGACGAGCCAGACCAGCGCGAGTACATGTCGTGGGGACGGTTGTGCAGAATGTTGCTTGGATGATAAGTGCCTGACCAAGAAGAAGCGTGGATAACCGAGTACTTGAGTGGCACATTGGGCACATTGAGCAGGTGCTGCAGCGTTGAGCCCGCATCCTTGGACTCTGCGAAGCCGGAGCTGGCATGAAAGCCTGAAGAGGCCGCCATGACGTGCGAATAAAGACAATGTCAACAAAGAAGCAATTTGATGGCGTTCGCTATGACGAGAACAAGAGCCAGGCCAAGGGTGGTTATCGATGGGACCGGAAAGGACGCTGAGAGATGGAGATGTTCACCCAGGCGACGCGCAACGAACGGACCTCTCGCTAGCGCCCCACAAGCTCGATGCACAGGGGTTTCTCGTTCTGCGGCTGACGCTGCGCGCCGTCACCCAAGCCACACGCTGCTCCGAATGGGCTGTATGTAGCCGTGTGTGATTTGGTCGAGATCCTTACCCTGTCCACTCCAACTACGCAAGGGAGACCGTGGAATGCAGTAATGAAGCTGTTGGTCGCGATGATGGTAGCTGAAGACTCGGCCTGTCGGTCAATCCGAAAAGCGATACGAGTGGGAGCACGCAACGGCTGCGCACGCATGCACGATACAAGGCAGCCTGTGGTGGAACGCAGGCGAACCTCGGACAGCTGCTATCGTCGTCGGCAGCGCTGTAAGGACGATGCGCAATTCTGGCGTCGGATGCGGCGCCAACAACAGGAAGAAGAGGCAGGGCGACAGGCAACAGTACTGGACGTGCAAGACGCACACCGCACACTCGTTTACCAGCCGCGCCTCCACAACAAGACGCCCCACCTGCATCTCGACGCGCTCTCAACCCTGTCTCGTGCCTGTCTTGCTCACAGGTAGATAGATTGCAACGGTCGGTCAATTGCTCCGGCCTCGCTCATTTTGGCTGGTCTGGTACTATGAACCCTAGCAGACAACAGGTGCACACATGTCAGATCTTGTTTCACAACAGCTTTTGTTCTGACATTACACTTGACAGCATTCTCCCATTCACATGCATCCAAGCCTTGATGGATTGTCAGTCAGAATAGGCCTTGACAGCAACACCCCAACTATCACATGCACCAACCAGGCAGTATGTGACTGTTGGCCCCAGGAATTGGGGACCACAGTATTGTCATGGCAGTCTTAGGCTGGGCTCAGGGGTCTGATTACCACAGGAAGAGTGTTGTGGCCTAGCCCTAGCTCATGTCTGGTGCTGGCTGGTGCCAGACACGCTCCCTCTGGCCAAAGTGCCGCTCATGCAAGTAATTGACTGCCGTGCATGAACCTGCAGTCCGCTGGAGGGCACACTGATAAAGTGCAGCAGCGGACTGAAATTTGACGCGCCAAAAGAGACTGAGTTTGTGCCGCACTCTGCCGGACTGACTGGTGAAGTGCCAACAACAGACTGGGTCAAGCGCTGCATGGCCAAAGTTGAATTTCAGATGCGTCAAAGTGACTGGCCCAGTGCCAGAGTGTGGCCCTGCTAAAATTGAGCGGTGGCCAGCGGACTGGCCAACCGGCAGTGGCAGACAGACCCCCTGGTGAGCGGCAGACAGACTATGGGCAGCAGACCGGCAGTGGCAGACAGACTGTGAGTGGCAGACTGCCAGCAGCAGACTGACAGACAAAGGAGCAGCGGACTGGTGGTAGCGGCAACAGACCACTGGCAGCAGACCGGCAGACAGACTACTAGCAGCGGACTGACAGACACATTATTGGCAGCAGATTGACGGACCGCCAGACTGCTGCACAAATGGAAAAGGGACACGGCTGTCTGGTGCACTGTGGGAGTGCTGCCACTGCTTGCCACAATGCATTGTTTGACACCTTGGCAAACAAAGGGCAGCAGACAATTTCAGCGGACAGCAGCAGATAATGGCAGCAGCGGACAAAGCAGCAGACAGTAGCAGCAGGCAGCAGACAGCAGCGGCAGACAGCGGCAGACAGCGGCAGCAGACAATGGCAGCAACAGACTGTGGCAGCAGACAATGGCAGCAGCAGACAAAGCAGCAGACAGCGGCAGCAGACAGCAACAGACAGCAGCAGCAGACACCACCATACAATTCTGCACCGGCACTGCCACCTCTCCTTTGTGATCAATATTCACCGCAACTATGCTTTGTGTGCATTGTCAACCGCTATGCTCCTTGAGCAAAACACACCATAATGTCTGCCATTGCAAAAGACATCTTGACAGTGCCAGACATAGTCAGCTGCTTTGTGTGTGCAGAGTGTGCTGTGCAGGATACGGCTGTCAGACACTGCCAACAGCCATATATACACTGCCAGTGCTGCAACTGCATTGACGGCTCCCATCACTCAGCTCACTTCAATACTCTACACTGCCAACACCATAACAATGTCCAACACCATCAACACCAACACCCGCACTTATGCTGCGGTAGCTGCATCCAGCCCCATTGACAGCGTCAAGACACCAGCAGCATCTCAGAGAGAGAGCAGCGGTCCTGTGCCTGGTGAGTAAAAGTACAGCGCAACTCTATCTGCACCGGCCCTTGCTGACAGTTCCTTCCGCTTGGCAATTCCCTTGACAGACTGCACCGCTGTGCTTGGCCCGCTGAGCTTGTATGTCAGCGCTCATCCCCGCCTGCTGATCTGTGTGCAGCCAGACTGCCCGCTGCTGCTGCCGCTACAGCCAACAATGCAGACGGTGCTCAATCACTTGCAGAGCCACAAGCGGCTGCTGCCAGAGTCCACCAAGTGTCTTTTGGCTGACACGCTTGTCAGTCTGAGACTGGACAGCCCCGGCACC
>KZ819233.1:0-21553 GCA_003144125.1 Testicularia cyperi | reverse complement strand
AGTCAGTCAGTCAGTCAGTCAGTCAGTCAGTCAGTTATGCACGCAAAGCACAGACGAAGAGAGATTCATAGTCTGCACCCTTGCAGCATCTTTTGTTTTTTGTTTTCTCAACCCGTCATTGACTTCGCACTCGGCAGCCTATCCAGTACTAGTGAGTGCTCTCCCTCTCTCTCCCTCTTGCGCGTGCGCTCGCACATGGTCCCGGGGGGGGGTGGACAAACGTGTGGTTGCGACTCGTGACGTGAGATTGTGTCTTGTGTCCGAGTAGCCATGTTGCACATGGTATACAGTTCATGGTGCACATGACAATAGCGACAGGTGCCTCGAGAGAGACAGAGAGACAGAGAGTCACAACTCTACATGGCTGTCGAGGGTCGAGTGTCGATTGTCAAGTGTTAATGTACTGTGCTGTACTGTCTACGAGATGGCAACGAGGTCATGCAGGCGATCACGGGCTTCGGCAAGATTACACTGCAGTACAGAACTTGATGATTTTCGCCTGTGAAATCAACCATTCATTGATTGATTGTTGAATCGAAGGAATCGCATCCATTCATTCATTCATTCATTCATTCATTTTTCGTCCTGTTTTCCCCGCACGGACACTGATGCAGAGCACCAAGACCAGACCCAACATGGTCCATTCTCTAGGCCCTACTGTACGGTACTGTACCAAACAGCTTCACTCTGCCTTCCCCTGCCTTTTCATTCCCTTCTCGTTGCGTGTGTATCGGTGTGCGTGTGTTGATGTGCTCGTCGCGAGATGGCAGGCAGTTTTCATGCATCTCTTCCACACCACATCCCCGACCCTCGCCCAAGATCCATTCGTACTGGATCTCGGTCTCTCTTTGCCCTGGACCCCGCTCCTTTTGCCGCTCCCCCTCATAAAGTAGTAGAAGTACAATTATCGAGGGCAGAACCAAAACTGTAATATTGGGGTGAAAAGCTTCTTCGAGATTTGCCTCTTTTGCGGTGTCGGACCATGTGGTTTCGCTGACGAGGCTCGTTTGGAGGCCATTCCCCGCTGTGTCTCGTGGTGTGTGTGTGTGTTTATATGTCTATGTTTGCAACGCGGTGCTCACACAAGACTCAGTGTCAACATTATTGGTGATGAGAACGCTGAAAGGTTCTCGTGCGACACTGACCGAAGATCCTCTCACACTTCACTCCGAGCGCGAGTCTAACAAGCTCCTGCTTTCGCTTCCTCCACTTTGCTCGCTCGCTGTTTTGAGCTTTTGTTTTTTTGTGTTGACTTTCTTCTCACTCGACATGTCTGTGGAATCTTACTTCTGCATACGACAACGACACACGCAAAATGACAGACTTGCAAGAAGCATCCAATCGGCCCGAACATGCTGTAGCAGATACTTCGACTTCTTCTTCGC
Source organism: Testicularia cyperi (assembly GCA_003144125.1). Classification (NCBI taxonomy): domain Eukaryota; kingdom Fungi; phylum Basidiomycota; class Ustilaginomycetes; order Ustilaginales; family Anthracoideaceae; genus Testicularia; species Testicularia cyperi. The sequence goes on along the minus strand of KZ819233.1, from coordinate 20,168 downwards.
CGCCTTCTGTCCAGCAGGGCGAGGCATCAGGCAATCCCGAACGCAAAGCTCGAAAGGAAGCGCAAAAGGCAGCCAAGGCTGCACAAGCCGCAGCCAAAAAGGCTGCCAAACAGCACGCCGCGGCTGAAGCCTCCTCTTCTTCTTCACCGACAGCAACCAGCAGCACTGCAAATAGCCAAGGTAGCAGCAATGGCAGCAGCAAGAAGCCGCATCGGCTGGATCCACGATCCCAACCTACAGATGTGCAACTGTCCAAGGCGCTGTCGTACATCCTGCGGCATGGTGCACTCAAGGAAGGGCTCGAGATCCGAGCCGACGGTTTCATCAAGCTCGACGACGTGCTGCAACGCCCCCGCGTCAAGAGCATCAATATGGCCGAATCCACGGGCGGAAAACGCAGGCCAGAGCTCAAAGACGTACTCGACATCGTAGAGAGCAACGACAAGCAACGCTTCGAGGTCCGCAGAGAAGAGGCAGACGGCTGGTGGATCCGTGCGGTCCAGGGCCATTCCATAAAGGCCGTCACCGAGATGGAACACGTGACCCTCACACGAGACAATCTCGATGCCCTCCTTAGCCTCGGCCAAGTTACCAGCAAAGACGACGAAGATCCGAACGAGTCGCTCTTGTCGCAACTGGAGGCTGCCAGTCTGCAAGCGCAAGTGCAAGCGCAAGAGAAGGGGAGCGGCGGAGGAGGAGGAGGGGGAGGAGGAGGAGGAGAAGGAGGAAGTGCCGGGCAACATCTTGTGATCCACGGCACAAATCCAGCCGCATGGGACCAGATCCTGGCGTCGGGCGGCTTGAAGCCCATGACGCGAAACCATATCCATCTCGCCAAGGGCAAATTCGGCCAGCAAGGCGTCATCTCGGGCATGCGCAAGAGTGCCTCCCGCCTCATCTACATTGATGTTGCGCGCGCCCTCGCCGACGGCATCCCCTTTACGATCTCGAGCAATGGCGTTGTTCTCACCCCTGGTGATCCTGCAGCCGACGGCCTCTTGCACTCACGCTACTTTGTCAGGGTCGAGGACCAGAATGGCAACGTCGTCTGGTCGCCTTCCGAGTGAATCACACCACTACATGTACTTCATTGCTTTTACCCCATGATAAGCGTGTTTGAGAATTCAGCCGCAGGGGTTAAGGACGTTCCTCTGACGTTGACTTATATTGTTATTTGCTGCTGTCTGGAAAATGTTTTGAGAAAAAAAAGGCGCTCAAAAAATGGGACACAGAAAATGCACCTCGATAATTCACTCCACTTTTTCCAAAAAAAATGCAAAAAGGAGGTAGAAAAAAAAGGGACGTGTGCAGTGATGAAAATTGCCGAAACCGAGGCTGAATGAACCTTATGGACAGAGTTGACATTCCGTTGCTAAAGCTCTCTCTCTCTCTCTCTCTGTGCTTCCATCATCCTGGGCCTAGCAGTATGTCGGAAGCGGGACCATCTACACCTCGACGCGGAGGCGGCGGTAGCTCGTCGAACTCCTCGACGCCCCGGCGGGTGCACGAGCTCTCTCATCAGCCAGCCTCGACGCCCGCTACGCCACGAACTCCAGGCGGGACATCGATGCTGGGGCCCGAGTCTGATCTCGATGATCCTACAACCTCTGCTTCCGGCAGTGGTGCAGGTTCCAGCAATGCGAAAAGTGGGAGAGCAGTAGGAGCATCGGCAAGCGAGGCGGGTGGAGCAGGAGGTGGCGATTCCGACGACGGCGAAGAAGAGGCGCCCGACTATCTCCGACTTCTCTCCATGACCTCCAAATCGACCTCGGGCTCCAACATCATCCCCAAACGCGGAGAAAAGGACTTTGAACCCACCGGCTTCGGCGGCCAGGCCAAACTGCTCGAGCGGAGTCGTCAGGCAATGTACCAGGCCGTTTCTGGCGAACGTCGTATCGGAGCGCGTTCTCTCGTCCGTGCCACTTGGATACCGCGTACTTCTCGAGCCGTGCTCCACGACGTTCAGGGCAAGATCTTTGAGACGGTTGGCATCATTACACGCACCACCACCACCAGCACCACCACGGGCGCAGACGGAGCGCACAAACTCGTGACAAAGACCCGCAACGAACTGCTCCCCGAAGAGGCACTCTTTCTCATGGAACGTGGAAGTCTGCAGCTCTACTCGCTGCCCATCTCTTCTTCATCATCGTCGAAGTCATCACTGCAGAGTGAGGAAGAAGCGTGGGATGGACAGCTCAACACCGACGTGCAACCGCCCATGTCGCTACAGCAGGCCTACGCCCAGCTCATGGACAAGAACCACCTCAGTCGCGAAAAGTACCTCGTCTATGCATATCTCAAGCGACTCGGATATGTGGTGCAGCGCGCCTCGGTCGTGGATGCCATTCGTGCCGCACCGCTGTCGTCGGCCATGCTGGCCCGGAGCGCTGCGGGTAGCAAAAGCAAAACAAACCTGAATGACGCAACGCAGGCGCAGACACGCGGCATCATTGCGGATCCGCAACGTCCCATTCGGCTCGTCAAGATCTGGGATCTGCTTCTCTACATCCCCCGGCGCGTGGCGCAGCTGGGAGGTGACGCTGTCGAGTGGCTGCTCAGACGCATCAGCGCAGTCTCGGCCCGCATTGGTGCCGCGCTCGCTCGCCTTGTCAACTCGGTGGCTTCCAGGTCCATTCACGGACCGAGTGCGGCGACGCTGCTCGGCGGGGCAGCCAGGAATAGGGGATTGCTGGGTAGTCCCAAGTGGGATTCGTACGACGCCGTGTTTCGCTCGCTGCAGATCGTGCCTTCGGGACACGACTTTTTCCTGCCTCCTCAGCAGTCGTCGCGGCCCGCTTCGATATCGGACACGGTGACGCTGCAAGCACGGCCGCCTCCTCCTCATGGACCGAGTTCGGACACATTGGCAGAGCTGGAGCCGTTCTACTACGCATGGCGTCCGGCCACGGTGTATCGCAAGTCGCATCCGCCGACGCCCGAGTTTCGCATCGTGGTGGTGGATGCGCGTGTCCAGGGCTTGCCGGATGTGTGGCAGTTTGGGCATATTTTCTCGTCTGTTCCCATTCCGGGCAGCGATCAGGAGCTGTTTGGCGTTGTTGATCTGCAGTCGTCGTCGTCGTCCTCTACGGCGAACGTCGGCGCGAGTGGAGGTGGTGCAGGAGGAGGACAAGAGACAGCCAGCATTGCAGCCTCGACAGCAGCAACGATGGACGAAAACGAGCGCGAGGCCAGACTCGAGTACGAACGCAACATCAAACGCCAAAACGAAGCCAAGAACCGCGCAGCGTACGGCAAGTTTTCCGCGGGCAAGATGCGATTCCTCGCCACGCGGGCGGAAGAACGCAAGAAAGCCAGCCTGCTTAAACGCCACGATCGCGAGGCGCAAATGTCGACCCCGCGGCTCTACTGGACGCGCTTCTGGGCGTCTTCCCTCGGAATGTACGTGTGGAAGGCGGCAAAACTCGAGTTCAGACTGGTCAAGGGTGTAGCTCGCGTGTTTTGCCATTCCCCTCCAGGCTGCTTTGTCGGCGCTTTTTCCACCGCAGGTCGTCGACGCCACCACCACCACAATGACAAAAGCGGCAACAGGAGCAGCAGCAGCAGCAGAGGAGGAGGGGGAGGGGCGGGGACAGCAGCAGGATCAAAAGACACACGACCCGTCAACGTATTTCCCCCACTCAAGGCCGGTCGTCGAACAGTGGTACTCGCCGTCGTCGACGGCAGCATCTCGACGCTCCTTCGATTCGGCGAGTCCGAGTTTGCCGCTTGGAAACTCGCTGGTACCCAAGCACTCACCCCTGCTCAACAACCTCCTTCTGCACCACAGACACCAACAGCACCAAATTAGCAATGCCTGCAATCCAATGCGTGCGCTTTTTGAAGATGTCACACCGTCTTTGTTTTCCTTGGCCTGTGGAATGCAGCATCTTGATGTTGATTCAATCTGGCAAGAGCAAGTTTTGCTTGCTTGCGTGAAAAAAAGACCTTGCTAGAAGTTGCACGTTATCGCTCATCTGGCCCTACAGACTTGAGCAATGGGAATGCGGAATGCTGCGCTCAAACGTGCGCCCCGCTTGGATAGTTGATCTGGCATTTGATTTGCTTTTTCTATAATGTTGGGGAAGGGGGGGGGGGGGAGGTCTCACAAGCCAGCCAGCTAGCTGGTGCGTCTCTCCGTGGAGGGGGAAAAAAGGGGGCTTGGTGCTACTTTTTGGAAAAGAGATAGTGGCCGACGCCCCACTCGTTGCCGTTGTTGGTGGCGAAAAACTCGGCACAGGCGAGGTAAAAGATGCGGAATCGATAAAACGTCTTTTCGCCCTCGAGTTCGGGCGAGCCTTTTTTGGCAGCGTCCTTGCGGAGTGCGGCGATGGCGTTGTGGGCCTTGTGGTTCTTGTCTTGGGTCTTGAGCCAGTCTTCGCAGGTGCGGGCGTAGTGGGTGCCATTGACCCACCACATATCCTCGAGCGTGACGTGCTGCTGGAAGTGCAAAAAGAGGTCGTGGGAGGGCATGGTTCCGCCCGAAAAGAAATTCTGCGTCATCCAGCCATCGCCGTCCTCAAAGTGGTAGGGCGTGGTACGATGGCAAAAGATGTGGATAAAGAGCTTGGCGTTGCTGTCCGACTTCATCCACGAGGCGACCTTGGAAAATAGGAGCGAGTAGTTTTTCATGTGTTCAAACATTTCGATGCTGAGGATGCGGTCGAAGGACTGTGCGGGGAACTCGTAGACCTTGACGTCGCCGGTGTGCACCTCGAGGTTGACGAGGCCCTTGCTTGCGGCGATCTGGTCAATGTAGAGCTTCTGGGTCTTGGAGTTGGAGAGTGCCTTGATGCGCGAGTTGGGATAGCGTTCGGCGAGGTAGAGACACAGCGAGCCCCATCCGCATCCGAGATCCAAGACGTCCATGCCGTCCTCGAGCTGCGCCTTTTGGCAGTACGAATCGAGCATGGCCTCTTCGGCCTGGTCGAGCGTCTCGCGGCCCGTCTCGTAGAGACAGCAGCTGTACTTGGCGCGCTTTCCGAGACACGAGAGCATGAAGCCCGTATCGACCTCGTAGTGCTGCTGGTTGGCCTTGTCCTGCTCGATGGCAATGTCGCGCGTCTTGAGCGTGCGAATGTACTCTAGCTTGGTCGCAATGTGCTTGGCATAGTCGTCTTCGGGCTTGTCGAGACTGCGGATGCGTTGCGCATTCAACAGCCGAATCGCCCGTCGCACCACCACGTCGGGCAGATAGCCCCGGTCCAACACCTCGTACGCATACGTTGCTGCGTAGTCCATCTTGTCAACAAACAAATCTACGCCGGAACTTGGGTTCAAAAGCCACAAAAAAGAAAAGAAAGAAAAAGGAGGGGGGGGGGTAAGAGATGGTGATGTATGGAGGGATACATTTGGAAAGGGGAAAGGAAAAAGGGAAGAAGAGTCAAGCACAGGCCACGGACATTCACAGGCTACCCGCGGAAGAGAGGACGAGAGGACAAGATGACAAGATTGCGATTCCGCGGCCGTTTTGTCAGACAAGATCGGCGGAAAGGGTGGGGGGGAGCGAGTAACTGACTACAGTACAGTACAGTACTATACAGTACTATACAGGGTCCAGCCCAAAAGGATCAGCAGATTCGGCAAATCGAGCACCAGATTCGGGCTGCCACTTTTAGCTAAGATGCATCCCATCCCAATCCATTCATCCCACGTACGGTACAGTACAGAACAGTACTGTATGCTGCAGGCCAAGTTCCATGTTCGGTTCGGAAAGGGCGACTATCACTGTGCATATTGGACTGTACTGTACTGTATCGTCTTTATGAAGAGATCTTGGAATCGACGTGAAAAAGAGGCGGGCAATGGACTGGACACATACACATACACATACATACACACACCTCCGCGGATCGAAAGATGCACGTTGCATCAGTCTGCATCCACACTGCAGCAAGCCGAAAGAACAACAAGCCTAACACGGTCTATAGTACTACTGTACTGTATTGTACAAAAGCCATCCTTGCTTTCCATGTCAGATCTCGCTTACCTCGTTACCTCGCTGCTTCTCGCCATCCATTAGTTTACACCAAATGCAGCAACAACACACCTCGGCTACCCCGAGCCCGCCATGCTTGAGAAAACCCTTCCTTTTTTTCTCGTCGTGTTCATGTTTGCATTCACATCCAACTTTGGATTGATCTGCCTGATCAGAGCTGTATGTGTCTGGAAGGACGAGATGGGCTAGGGAGAACACGAGCTCGTGACTGCCGTAGTGTGTATTGTAGATCGCTGCTGCCGGCTTATGGAAGTATTGGACGGCTGGAAATGAAAAAGAAGAAAAAGAAAAAGAAAACACGAGGCAATTTCGCCGAAAAGGGCCGATGAGGGAAAGGAGCCAAAACACCACACACCCTTCCTTAATTGGCAAGCCATACCATACACACTTACCTAGTACTACTGTAGTACAATTAATACGTACCTACATACGGGTACCATGTGCACATCCCGCGGCAAAAGCGGCAATATTAATTGCATATTGTAACCCGGCTTGCTTTTTTGTTTCTCTCTCTCTCTCTCTCTTTGTGGACCAGCAATGCGCACGACAATTGCACATTTACATCATCCCCACCTGTTCTCTTGCTTTACCACTAACCATATCGACAATATTCCTAGTCCCATCTGTCTACCTTTGCCATAGCGAGTCCCACCTTTGTGCCTGCCGTGTCGCGTGTAGACGTTTGCGACTCGGCCCCCCCTCTCCCCCCGCACGAGAGCTAGGCCCCCGCTGCAGCCATGCCGTCGTCACCATCAGCACCAGGCTCTTCTGAACACGCAACTGCTCCATTAGACACGTCTATCCACCAACACCACAACAACAACAACAATGCAGAGCCACCACCCGTTATAACTGTGCAGCAGGTCTCGCCGACTACTGACCATCCCCCACTTGCTGCACCTCTCACAGGCCCCAGCGAATCACCTCCCAGATCCCGGCATGCTTCACCACTCCCATCACCAGCCGGCTCATTGCGTCAGCGCAGCAATCTCGCCCACCAAGATCAAGACCACAGCAGCAGCAGCAAAAACTCTATCTCGGCGACACCAGAACAGCAGCGTCATACCAGCTTCCCACACATGGCTCGATTTGCGACCAACCCACAGACCTTTCCCGACCCAACACCCGCGGCAACGCTCAGAACTCCCCACCACCAGCAAGCTCCGTCTTCGGCAAACAATACCACAGGCGCCGACATTGCAGATCCGGAAAAGGGTGTTTCTACAACGGCACAAAACTCATCTGGCCGCTCGCGTGACGGCTCCCGTCCAAAGAAAAGCGCCACATCCTCCGGCGCCAGATGGAAACGCCATTGGTCCCATTTCGCCAGGCTCGTAGGACTCGAGCCTCTGCCCTGGATCATCGCCTGGATCCCACCCTGCTTGACCTGGGCCAAGCTCAAGCCCGTCATTCGCTCTGCAATCGTAGCATGGATCTGCATGCTTCTCCTCCTCATCTCGCCCGTAGAGATTGCGCTCGGCAATGCCTCCTTTCTGGTCCTCATCGGTGCCTTTATCCAACCTGCCGAAGTGCCACTCGTGGCCGTCATTGAGCGCGAGTTCTTTACGCTGCTCTTTGCATGTGCCTCGTGGACCTGGGCCATTATTGCCATCGCCATCTCCCACAGCGTCCGTCGCAACAAGCTCTCTCCCGCCCAGACCAGCCTCGCTCGCGCCATCAACGGCGACTACATCGAGGCGCGCGTCAGCATCGTCTGTGCCGTTTTCCTCGCTGTAGGCTCTGCAGGCCTTCTCTACACCAAGATCCGCTTCGGTCCCAGCCCTTTTCTCTTTGCCAGCGTACTCAGCTGCATTCTGCTCAACATTTGCCTCACCTATGCGCCTCTCTACCCTTATCCCTTTTACTCCCTGGGTCAGTCGGTCGTCATCCCGCTGGCAGTCAAGGCTGCAATCAATGTGGTCGTCTCATGCTTCTTCTTCCCTAAGTCGGTCAACTCGCAGTTTGCAGAGCGCCTCATTGCCGTGCTCTCTCCCCTGGCAGCGGCAGCCGGTGAACAGCCCAAGCTCCTCGAAATTTCTCCTCTCGACTCTTCCGTTGCCCGCACCGCCCACGGAACCTCGACAAAGCCTGCCACCGGCAGCGACAGCGGCAGCAGCAACCGCGCTGCTGCAAAGGCCAAGGCTTGCAACGGCAGCCACCAGCACGACGAAGAGGAAGACGACGAGTTCGACTTTGAACAGGTCAAAAACAAGCTCACTGCTGCAGAGGGCGGACTGATGCCGCTCAACATGTCATCGAGACTCTTGACCCGCGAAATCTCCTTCGGCCTTGCCAGTGGCGAGGATCTCAAGTCGCTCGAGCGTCTCACTCGTGCTCTTGTTGCACCGGCAGATGGCTGGGCATACTACTATACCTCGATCAAGGCCGACATCAGCCTTGCTCATTTCCCCAAGACGCCGGTGCCATCCCGTCTTGCCACCCCGGTCATGACTCCCGCCATGACGCCCAGAACTTCGGCGGAACATTCTCGAGATCCCTCCGAGTCGAGTCACCCCACCACCACGGCCGCAGCGAGGCTCCATCCGGTGGTCACCACCGGTGCGAGCGAGTCTGTTGCGATGCCGCACCGAGGCTCACCGCTGCACGGACAGGTAGTGTCTGGGGAGACTGCCGCGTCGTCGGCCGTCTCGATGCGTCAGCTCGACGAGCATCCCTCCGTCCAGCCGGGTAACGAACTTGCATCCTCGCGATTCCGCAAAATCACACGCTCCATCGCATCGGCCTCGCGCAGCTCCTCCCCGCGTCGATGGGCACATCACAACAGCCAATTGCAGCAGCAGCAGCAGCACCACCCTTCTCAGGCACATCCGCACGGCCACCTGCACGAGCACCACGACGGCCACGGCCACCACGGCAGCAGTGCGGGACACAGTCACCGAAACTACTGGGATCGGCACTCGAATCTCTTTCAGAACCTGGTGCATCGGCGCGATCCAGCTCCCGTTGCCATCTGGGAATCGATCCGCTTCGGTGATCTCGAGACCTACCTGCATACGACGTCTGCAAACTACATTACCGAGATGTTTGCGGCGCTGCTCCGAGAGACGTCGTCCGAGCTGCTCTCTGCCAATTCGGCCGCCATTACGCATGTCACGTCCTGGCTGACAAAGCTCAACTCGGAACGCTACAGCTTTCTCCGAGATCGTCTGTTCCAGACTCGGGAGGCGCAGGAGGAAAAGGGACGCACCCAGGCAGACGAGACTGCCGGCATCATTGCGGATCTCGAGACCAAGCTGCGCGACTTTCGCACCCGCAAGCGTCTCCAGGTCCTCGATCCGTATCGGGACGCGCTCACGAGCGGCGGTAGTGGGCTCGACGACGATGTCGAGGTCGACCTTCGCATCGGTCCGGGCGAGATTGGCAAGCTCCACCATCGATATCTGTACCAGGCCTGGTTGCATCAGTTCCACACGGTCAGCTTTACGGAAAAGCTGCTGGTGCTGCTGCGTGAAGTCGAGCACATCCAACGCCAACGCACCATTGCACGGCTCTGGTTCCCCAGCTTCACGCGTATCTTTAGCATCGAGGCATGGCGGTCCCCCGGCGGCGCCGACGACGAGCATCAGGGCCAGCCCGACGAGGAGGCGGACCACATTCCCGACCTCACCAACGACGCCGAGGAGCCCAGCCGCCAGCGCAGTCGCAGTCGAAGCCGCAGTGGTAGCGGGAAGACGGATTCGAGCAACGAGACCAGGCGCGGCACGGACGAGGTGGTCGATCCGGAATCCCAGAAGAAGAGGCCAGCACACACGATGTTGCATCGCCAGCACTCGGATTTGCACCATGCGGACCAGCACATGCAGAATGGCCAACAGCAGCAGCAGCAGCAGCAACATCACCTGCAGAATGCGCAGATGGCGGTGGATCCAATCGTCGATCTGGGGTCGACGCGCGCGCGGGATCCGGATGCGCTGGATCCCGAGGGTCCGCTGCAGATCCTGGGGCAGAAGCTTTACTTTTGGACGCGCCGGCCGTTTCGCGGCAATCTGCTGTTTGGCGTCAAGGCGGCAGTGTTGATTGCGCTCGTCTCGTTGCCGGCCTACATGCAGGACTCGGCGGGGTGGTGTTACCGCAATCGTGCCATCTGGGCCATCTTTATGGCGCAGTTGACGCTGGCGCGCTTCCGCGGCGAGACGGCGTTTGCGCTGCTCTCGCGCATCCTCGCTACGGTGATTGGTGCGGCTGTTGGGTTGACGATCTGGTATATCAGCACGGGCGATGGGTACGGCAATACGTACGGACTGGGAGCGACGACGGCGGTGGCGTTCCCGCTCATCATGCTGTTCCGGCTGTATTTCCCCGGTCCGCCCATCACGCCGATCATTACGACGGTGACCGTGGCGCTCATCGTGGGCTACAGCTGGAAGGACGTCAAGAATCCGTCGCCCGGCTCGCCCGGCTACGGCTGGTCGGCAGCATGGCGCAGATTCGTCGCCGTGGTGATTGGCGTCTCGGCCGCCTACATTTTCAGCTATCTGCCTCCGAGTTCGACGCTGCGACAGTACCAGCGTCTTTCGCATGCTGCTACCATTGCCGAACTGGGAAAAGTCTATTGCCAGGTCGTGTCGATTGCCAGTAAACCGCACCATCAGCTTCTCGTCGAGCAGCAGTCACACGCAGCCGCAGCAGCAGCAACAAGCTTTGCCGACGACGACGGAGGCAATGTGGGAGGTGGAGGAGGTGGAGGTGGAGATGGAGATGGAGCATTCGAGTCGTCGACGATTCGGAATCCGCATCCGTCGTCGGAAGCGGTGCAAAAGCGACTGATTGCGATCCGGGCCAAGCTGCGTCGGTTGTCAATGATCTCGGTCAATGTGTCGTACGAGTTTTCGCTGCGTGGATCGTGGCCGGCTGCGCGGTATGCGGACTTGTTTCGGATTCAGCTGGAAATGTCCAAGTTGCTCTCGCACTGTTTGACGGTGTTGGAGAAGCTGGGGCCTGCGTATTCGATTGCGCTGTTGCGTAGGACGAGGTTTTTGGATCCGAGGTTTTTGGGTGATGTGGTGAGTGTGATTAGTATGTGTGCCACGGCGCTCAAGACGGCCGAGCCGCTGCCGCAGATTACTGCCTGTCCGCTTCTGGATCGGTTTATCGAAACTCCGCATGGATTGAACGCCTATATCCCCACCACTACCACCACCCATTCAAATCTGCAGTCGCAGTCGCAAGACGATCCTGCGTGCATGATGGCGGCTGTCGCGGAAACGTGGCAAGACGAGCTGTTGGAAACGCTGCCCAAGAAAATCACGCTTTCCGTACTCGAGGATCAAGAGTACATGGATTTCTCGGTCGGCGTACTCACGCTGTTTGGCCTCGTGCTCCGCATCGACCGGCTGTGCGTTGCAGTCAAACAGCTCGTCGGCGAGAGCTTTGCCGTCCCCGCCGACATCCATCGTACCCTCGTCGTCCGAAGCGCCAACAATCCCGTCTCCCATTCCGTCTCTAATACCCTTGGCGTTCATTGACGCAAAATCACACTTGTACACTACGTCTCTCGCCGCTTGCCCTGCCTTGCTCCTCTCTCTCCCTTGTGTTTTTTTTTGGTAATTACCGCTCGTCAACTCTGGGAATTCTGCAACTGTATCACTATCTATCTATCAACTCCAAAAACACGCAAGGACCATTTGCATCGCGCGCGACACTCTTTTTTCCCTTTTTTCTCTTGCGTGCTGAAACCAGGCTAAATACACACAAAAAAAGCAGAAAAAGAGGAGAATGTGTGTGTGTGTGTGTGTGTGTGTGTGTGTGTGTTTGTATGTCATCATGCATCGATCTGCATCGTAGCATCGTGGTCGTCGAGCGAGGTATCGATTCGACAGGCAGTCTTGCGACGTTTGTGGCTGGGACCTGCGGATGTCGAGTCGTTTTCATTTCTCTGTATTGTGCGTCAAGAGTGGCACAGCAAGTGTGTGCATGTGTGTCAGAGTACGAAACACAGAGTTGGGTTTCGGAGATGGCAGAGGGGAAAAAGTTGGCAAGACTTACTGACAATGTTCTTGAGCCATTTGGGGACTGGTTTTGACGACGAAGATGTGGGGGTTGTGGCTGTGGCAGTGGTGGGGTTGGGTTCGAATGAAGGTGGAAGAGGCAAGTCCTGGGCTTTGGCGCCGAGTTCGGGTTTCAGCGGGGCGGGAAAGGAGTTTGCATTCATCTGCGGATCCTGCCAACGAAGGCTGACGACGGCCGAGGGGATAAGTCCGAGCTGACGCAGCGTCTTTGCCTTGAGGCGTGGATCCGATCTGGAATACTCGGTCTTGGGAGGGCTAGTGTAGATTGTCACCGCGCTGCCCTTGGTCGCGGTCGTGTCGAGACAAGAGTCGAGAAAGCGGTAGACAGCCTCGATGGTATCGTGTTCGGTGAAAGTGGATTCGATCATGGTGCGGTCAGAGAAGCGGATGCGGATGCGAACGTTTTCCCACGTCTTGGTGCGGGAGGAAAAGAGACGTTGCTCTTCCCGTTCGCGGAGTGCGCGGGTGAGGAGCGGCGCATCCGGTCCATGTCTTCCCGATATCGTCGAGCGAAACGCCTGCTTGAGCTCGTCGGGCGTCGGTTTCAACTCTTCTTCTTCGTCGTCCAATGCCGGCGCCATTGCCATTGCCGATGCGGATGCCGATGAGCGGGACGCTGATGCTGATGATGATGCTGATGCCGATGCCGATGCCGAGCCTGACAGAGTGCTGCTGTTGGAAGCAGGCGGTGGTCGAAAGACCCGGACGGCGGCGTTGGCCTCGGCATGCCGCGCCGAAGACGGTCCCGCCTCTGCGCTGTTATTGTTCGACGACGACGACGACGACATTGCGAACTTGGCGCCAGATGATAGCCGTTCTATAGTATGGCAGACAAACGGGTGTGTGCGTGTGCGTGTGCGTGTGCGTGTGCTTGTTTGTCAAGGTGGAGTAGATGATGACGACGAGCAAGATAAAGATCACACGGCAAGGTACAAGCAATCAACAAACAAAGAAAAGGGAGAGCAAGGGTCTCCATGATGATGGCTCTCTCTGTCAGGTGGAGGGAGGCTCGAGCGAGCAAAGCGACACGCAATCCCCTGTCCCAAATAAAGAGACATTAATGTTAGATCAAAGGTCTCTCTCTGCCTGCATTCTCTCTCGGCAATGAATAGATTAATCCTTTTACAGTTATGTATGTAGGTACTGTACTACTGTACCTGTATATTTTGCCTTTGCTTCCTGACAAGGATAAATTGGTAGCGGTATGGTACAGTACAGTACAGAGTACGGTACGTTACTTTTATTTTAGACTGCCCCGACCAAGTTGCCGGTCAACAAACCCCCCCAACCCCCAACCCCGCAACAGTAACATACTTACTGAAATTGGACAACACAATAGTACAGTAATGCCATGTGAGCAAGCTGCAGCTACAGTACAGTATACCCATACGTCTCTCGGTTCTTCTTCTTCTTCTTTCTCTTGCTCCTCATTGATACTCTCTCTCTCTCTCTCTCTCTCTCTCTCTCTCTTTTTTTTGGTCTTCTTTCATCTTGCGCCGTCGCCATGGCTTCTTCTACGACGACCAAGGTGCCGTACAAGGTAGACGTAACCGGATTCAAGCTGGTGCCCGCTACACCCGAGCAAGACTTGGAGGCGACAAAGCGCGAGTGGACCGAATGGGGACATCCGCATCTCACGCTCGACCAGTTTATCCAGCGAGAAAAAGAGGTGCTTGCGCCCACCGACTTTTCCGCCACTCGACGACAGCGATGGGTGCTGGTGCCCGACAACGATGCCGACGCCGACGCCGACGACGAGACAGACGACTTTCTTGCAGCCTGCGAAACCTACCGTCGACCCATCATGCTCGCCAATCCAGACCAGCCAGGTGAGGTGAGACGGGCCATCTCGTACTCGGTCTGCTCCGTATTCGTGCCCAAGGAGAAGCGCATGTTTGGATATGCAAGCAAGATGATGACGCTCCTCCAGCACGCGCTCAATCCCGCTGCCGAGACTCCCGAGGACTATACACGCGGCCAAGTCGCAAATAGCCAGGCTCTGGTGCTGCCCCTCGGTGCAGACCATGGCGAAGGCAAGCGGCACGGCGGCGACGCTACCTGCTCCTACCTCTACAGCGACGTGGGCGAGTACTACTCCACCTTTGGCTGGCGCGTGGTGGGCAACCGACACGTCGAGTGGCCAGCCTCTGTGTCGACCGATGCTCAACAGGCCTCGTTGCCAGCAACGGCACGTTGGCTCAAGCCCGAGGAGCTTTACGAGATCGGTCGGCTGGACCGCGAGTATCTGCGCGTGCAGCTGCTCTCTCGGCCTTCGTCGGCGGTGCGATTTGCAGTCGACGATCCCGAGGCAACGTCGTGGCGCTGGCTGATCAAGCGATCCTCGTTCTACGCCAGCATTCTCATCCCTGCCGACCAGCCGCATCCAGAGTTCTTTGGGCTGCTGCTGCCCGGCGACGAGCCGTCGTATGCCGTGTGGATGCTGGACCTGGTCAACCGCAAGATCTCGGTACTGCGACTGCGATTCAGCTCGATCGAGACGCTCCAACAGCTCGTATCGGCCCTGCAGTCACAGGCCGCCAAGTTTGGCCTCGAAAAGGTCATGGCCTGGAACGTGGATCTGCCCTCGCTCGGCGTCCAGCTGAGCCAGGACGACGAGGCCAAGCTGAGCCAGGGCGTCAAGCTGGACCAGTATCGCCAGCAGCTCGCAGGCGGCGACGTGGCCGAACGCAGCGGCAGATCCGCAAGTCTACCTGCCCTTGCATACTATGGAGATCGAAAGCTCAATCAGCCCGTTGAGTGGGTGTGCAACGAGTATGGCTGGTGGTGCTGACCGTGGCCGTCATACCAACACTTTTATGATCAGCTTGCGAAGTCATCATGCATTGGAACGGGATGTGTTGGTACAGATAAACAAAACAATAGAATTAAGTCAATAGAATATTCATGCTACGCTGGAGAAAATACACTCCAATGAATAATAGTAATAATTGTTGCCATCGACGTGATTTCGAGACGCGTTTTGGAGGGTGTTGATGTGTTGGACTCTCTTTTATTGTTACGATTTATTATTATTATTATTATTTTTCCGAGCGACGTGCGTGCGTGTCATTTTGGCATGTGCCACCATGCTCTTCATCAACCCAACTTCATCCCATACCACCATCAAAACACCATCGACGTCAAATCTCCCAGTCTCTTATCCGTGCCCCCTCGTACAAGAGAAATAGCAAAACACGTTCGTTGCGAGACCTCGTCTTGCTTCGTCGGACGTCCCAATCGAACGCCATGTCGTCTGGCTCATCCACGGCCCAGCATGGTGTGCCAACACGACCCACCATGCCCAAATTCTCCTTCAAGGCCGCCCTTGTCCAGCACAGAGCAGCAAAGTCCAAACATACCAGCACAGATTCATCGTCTTCCTTGTCCTCATCGTCAGCGCCACCAGTCGCGCCCTCCTCTTCGGCCGTCGTCATCTCGTCTTCTCCACAGCTCAAGGCCAGAGAGCTGCCTGGTCTGGCGTACAAGGCCTCCGTCCTACAGCAGCCAGAGTCTCGCATTGCCAAACCCAGCCAGCTGCCGTCCCTGAGTGCCCGTTCCAGACTCAACTCCGATGCCACTCTCCCCAATCTGAGCTCTCTGTCGTCCAGCACCGACCTGTCCGAGCTCGGTGTTCTGCCGGGCCAGTCCTCCATAAGAAAGCGAAACGCCGACGAGAGCAGCATCTCGTCCAGCACCAATATATCTCACTCGCCTTCGCTCTCCGACTTTGGTGCCCTGCCCAGACCAAAATCGAGGATCGCAGATCGCAGCATTGCCTCCTCTACCTCGGCAGCATCCAATCGCGCTGTCAAATCCAAGCTGACCAAGTTGCCCGGACCTCCTTCGGCTCGACAGCTGTGGTCTGCATCCTCGACAGCGCTGCACGCACCACAACCACCACCACCACGAGCTATGTCATCGCCCTCTTCCCTGTCCAAGGGCGCCAACAAGGTAGCCCGCTCCGAAGTGACTCACGATGTGCACACCTCTTCGATCGCTTTGCCGTCCTCTGCCTCTTTCTCGCAGAGCTCGATGCGCACCGTCGCTGGCGCTGGTAGGGCAACCCCTGACCGCTCGACAGCCACCTTTTCGATGGGCCTCCCGCGTGCGATGCGCTCTGCGGCTACGGCTGCAGCTGGTCCTGCGGCTCCGACTCTCGCAAGGTCCAACTCGATGACTAAAAAGGCTGCACAGTCCTCCATAACCTCGAATTTGCCCTCCAAGCAGCCCGCAGCGTCGGCAGCCACGACGAAAATCGGCATGCTTCCACGAGCAAGGGCCCCGCCTGCTCCCGTTCGGACGCTGTTGGACCAGCAGGAGGATGCGGATAGCGATGCCGAGGATGGGTTTTCCGATTACGAAGATCTCGAAGGACCCGACGTTTCGCGGATCCGGACTCAGAGTGAGACTGACGACGTCAACTCTACAGCGATTGCTGCGGAGCCGAAGCAGACCTTCAAGCAGCCGAGCGGTCTGCCGCCTTCACACGCCAGTGTCGTGCACAGCACGGCTGGCAAAGATATTCGCCATCGTCGCGCCAGCAGCATCGACTCCCGTGCCGATGCATCCGTACATGAGAAAGAGAACCGCCTCCAGTCGCAGATCTTGCGTGGCGCTCCCTCTGGACTTGCTCGTCCTCAGCCCACCACGGCCAAGGGTGCCCGGAGTCGATCCAGCTTGCCGCTCTCTGTTGCCAAGCCGGTACCCCAGGCTCAGGTCGCAACTGCCATGGAGTCTGACAAGGCCGCAAGTCCCAAGCCGCGAGAATTGGAACTGGTCGATCCGGCGCCGACTTCAACTCCCGAGTCGCACAAGGAGACGACGTCGGCGCCAACACCGGCCACAGGACTGACACGGACCTCGTCGTTGGCTGCACTGCGAATACGTGGCATGCAGTCAGGTACGCCGAGTAGCAGCCATCAGGCGTCTGCTGCCAAGCCGCCGAATGCAAAGACGGAGCTGGGCATCAAGACGTCGATCATCCACGCCAATCCGATCCACCCTTCCATCGCGGCGTTGCAGGCAAAGGGCAAAGTCGCACACCAGCCCATCAGCACGCCGGAAGCGCTCATCAAGGCCAAGAAGCGACTCAGTGGGGCTCTGGCGCCATCTGCCTCTTCCAACTCTATTGCCCAGCTCGACCTCTCCATCCCGTCCTCCGCGTCTTCGTCTTCCAAGCAACTGGTATCGAAAACACCGGCAGCAGCGCATACTAGTCCGGCGAAACCCAAGTTTGCGTCGTTGCCCCGCTCGGCTTCCCGCTCGCCGGTCAAGTCGAGTCTCAAGTTCCCCTCGGCCTCGGCCTCGGCCAGCAAGCCGTCTGCAACGGCACCGGCAACGGCACCGGCAACGGCACCGGCACCGCCTCGCAAAGCCTCACCTGCCAAAGCAATTGCGGCCCAGCAGGATGCAGACACTGCCCAACGTGGCCGGACGATCTCGGCGGCCGAGATCGATGCGAATCTCTTGGCCAGTCTGCATGTCGTTGCGCGGAAGGCCAATCTCGACGTACGGGAGCTCCTGCTGCTGCAGTCTAACGGTGCGTCCGGGACTGCCGGGTGTGCCACGGTGGGCGAAGAAGCAGCGGCTCCGGCCTCCGAAATGCGCGTCGGTGGCACTGTGGCCGACGTGTCGCCGCCGCAGCAGCAGCGCCATCTGACACTGCCACGCGACCGGCGCGCCGCCTCGGAAGATCTCGACTCGTTTGCAGGCGACATGTCGGCGGATCTCATGGCGCTCGATCTCGCATCCCCTGGTTCCGACGCTTCGATGCTTCGCTCGCCGCCGGCGTCCGAGACGGGGGTGCTTGAATCGCCCATCGGCGGCACTAGTCTTGATTTCTCCCCCGCAGCCACCTGCGTTAGGGAGCCGTTGTCGAATGGCGCAAAAGAGGACGACGACGGCGACGGCGACGGCGAAGACCAGTCCTGCACGGCCTCGCCCTCGCTGAGAGCTGCAGCCTCGCGGCTTCCCAGGCACTTGAGCGGCCCTGCATCCAGCATCGATTCGGAGTGCGGGCAGATCTCTACCCCGACGAGGCGCGCAGACGGTACTGGTACTGGTACTGGTACTGTTGCCGCTGCCGGTGCTACTACTCCGAGTCAGAACTCGGTGACCATGTCGACACGGGCAAGAAACAAGCTGCGCCGGATGCTGCGCGAGTCGCTGGCGCTGGAAGCGCACTTTTCGTCATCCACTTTGCCGTTGCAACGCAACTCGCTGCTGCTCTCGTCGGCAACGTCGAGCAGCGATCTCCCGTCCACACTGGCCAAAAAGGCAGAGGGGGATGCAGCAGTGTCGACCGGGAAGGGACTGACAAAGAGCACGAGTGGGGTCCTGCTCACCGAGGACGACAGGTATCTCGACGAGCTGGTGGATGAAGTTGCACGCATCGGGCTCGAGGATATTGCGCACAAGAGAGGGGAGCATGCAGATGACGAGGATGGTGGTCAGCGCGACGGGGTTGGGTCTGGGTTTGGGCTTGCAGAGGTGTCGAGATTGGAACCGCAGTCTGCCGGGGAGGCATCCGAGGCTTTGTTGTTGTCATCGTCGTCGTCATCGTTGGAGCGAGTGGCGCAGCTAGAAGCGCAGCTGGCCGACCTCGCATGGCAGCTGTCGACGTTGCAAACATCCAGCGAGGACAACGAGGCCCAAGTTGCAGCTCTGGAGGCGAAATCCAACCAGGATCGAGAAGCCCTCTCCTCGCTGGAAATCCAGCTGAGCAAGCAGATCGCACACTCGGCCTCGCTCGACCGCCAGACCATGCAGCTCAAATCCTACTCCTCCACCCTGGCTCGGCAGGTGGCTGCCGTCGAAGGTCAAAACGCCCTCGACGCCTGGTCGCACGTCAAACTCGCCGCCATCCACCAGCTCGGCGATCTCAAGTCCCAGGCCGACTCGCTTTTGTTTTTTGCCGCACAGCTCGATGTGTTTCACCACCTCGTTGCGGGTCGGTGAAATTTCCCCTCCCCCGCCCTACATTGCCCTATACCTCTTGTCGCCGCCAAAGCGTAAATTGCAGATCCGCATTACTTGCTTTTTTTTTTCCCGCCCCTCCGTTCAGCAATGTCTCGTGCTATGACGGTTTTTTGTGTATGAACGGCGTGTTGGGAGCGAAAAGGGCCCGCAGATGAAGCCACACTGCGCAAATGCCTGAAGAAAATTTGGCCGGCAATGCAGACGACGAACAACATCACGAAACAGTCATGGTTTACGTCGTTGGCACAGATCGACTGCCGTTTGACGCCGCCACGAAAGCCACACAGTACTGCATGTCTGGGTTTTTTGGCATCACCCTCAGCAGCAGCTTTTGACAAGTTGAAAGATTGAACTCGAGAGTGGCCGAGGTGGACGTTGTTGGGTGCTGTGCTGTACACGCAACGACCTGCCTGGTGACTCTTTGGCCGCGCAAGATCTGGGGAGATGGCTTCTGCATGTACTCTGCAGCAGAAGAGTGAAAATTGGCGTGTGGCGACGACATGATACGTCCTTTTTCTGTCTTCATTTCCCACTTCCTCTCTCTCTGTCTCTTCTTATTTGAGATAGGTGGTGACAAATGGCCTCTAAGCAACGTCTTTGCAGTGGCAGTGGCAGTGAACAGGACAAGATGACACCTGCATGTACTCTGCAACAGAAAAGTGAAAATTGGCGTGTGGCAACGACATGTTGCGTCCTTTTTCTGTCTTCCTTTCCCGCTTCCTCTCTCCCTCTGTCGCTTCCGGTACTGAATGAGCGGTAACGCATGGTCTCATAGCGACATCTCTGCTATGCAGTGGCAGTGAACAGGGCAAGATGACATCTGCATGAACTCTGCAGCAGAAAAGTGAAAATTGGCGTGTGGCGACGACATGTTGCGTCCTTTTTTCTTTTTTTCTTGTCGGGACGGCGAACAACAGCCCTCATTTCCGGCTTCGTCTCTCTCTCTGTCTCTTCTGGTTCTGGATGGGTGGTGATTTATGAACTCAAAGCGACACTTCTGCTATGCAGTGGCAGTGAAAAGGGAAAAAAAGGGTGTGCAGCAGGTAGATTGACCGGAATGTCTGTGCGTTGCAACAACCTCTGGCCGGGTTGTGATGCGTTGTGTTGTGTCGTATTGGGTTGCGTTGGTGGGGAAGATCTTGACCTTGCCAGCATTCACAGCA
>KZ819232.1:0-25038 GCA_003144125.1 Testicularia cyperi | reverse complement strand
GAGAGAGATGGAAAGGGAGAGAGATGGAAAGGGAGAGAGAGAAGCAGAGTGCGAGCGGGAGAAAAGGGGATGCGGTGTCCGGAGGGGAAGTGCGTGCATCCAGGGATGCGCGAATGGGTAATATTCCTGCGCCGACGATGTGAAACGAGCGATTCCGTCGGTTTGGATGGGAGGTATGGCGAGGAGAAGCATGTGCATAGTTCGACATGAACGACATATGGAGAGCATATATGCGAGAGTGAGAGTGAGGAAGAGGGAAAAGAGAACGATGGACGGGTGCATGCTCGTACTGTACATGCTACAGAACAGCATGCATAGTAGCAGCAAGCAGCAAGCAGCAGCATGTCATGCAAGTGAAGGCAAAGAAGGCGAGCCCATATGCACACTGGTGCGCTGTCAAAAGCAAAGAACCGATTTTCGACACATGTCAAATTGGGCCAATTATCGTATCAATATAATATAATAAATCATACAATAATGTAATGACAGCCACAACAGCACATACAACACACCTTCACACACACATACACACACACACACACACTCTCTCTCCATCTCCCTGTCCTACGCTCGACCCGTACGCACTCATCTACTGCTCTTGCTCTTGGTTGTATGACACTCCACGCTCTCCAACTCTTTCCGGCTCGACGCTGGCTGTTCTCGTTTGCCCTCTTCCACCGTCATGCTCGTCGGTGTTAGTTAGAGCAGATAATCCGATTCTGTACGGCCTAACACTTTCAAGAAAGGCTGTTAGACCCCTTTCTGGGCTTGCACGTGATGTGGAGGTGTTGGACTCTGAGAAACGTCTGAAAGTGGGCACCTTCATCTTACTTTCTTACCTTCCTACCTTCCTTCCTTTCTTCCGTCCTGGCTGGCTTGCAACCGCACCTCTCTCTTCACTCACTCTTTCACTCAGCCATCGCCATCATGGCACAGGCCAACTCAACAGATGGCCCACCAACAAAGCGCCAACGCACCCAAGCCACTCCACCACCACCACCGTCACCTTCAGCTGCGCCATCACCAGCAGCGCCCCCAGGCTCAGCCGATGCACCTCCGCTCCCTGTAAATGCGTCGATAGCACCATCGCCACCTCCAGCCTCGCCACCCCCGCTTCCACCTCCAGAAGACGATCTCCAATCCGCTCCACTACCTCCCACTATCGATCTGCCACCACCTCCACCACCACTACCATCATCATCGCTTCGCTCCAAAACCAATGGAGGTCTCTTTGCTCCTCTAAACAACGATGCCAACGAAGGCGTCGACGACGACCAAGACGACAAAATCGAAAGCGCCGAGTACTGGACCCGCCAAGCACAGCAACAGGCATCTGTCGCATCCGCAGCCTCGTCCACCGACCTCTACCTCGACACGGTCAACCGCAGCCTCCTCGACTTTGACTTTGAAAAAGTCTGCAGCGTCTCGCTCTCCAGTCTCAACGTATATGCCTGTCTCGTCTGCGGCAAGTACTTTCAGGGTCGGGGTAGAAACTCGTACGCCTACCTCCACAGCATCGACGACGCCCACAGGGTGTTTTTGAACCTCGATACCGCCCGCGTCTACATCCTGCCGGACAACTACGAGGTCCACTCCAGCGCCCTCAATGATATCAAGTTCTTGCTCAATCCTACATTCACCCAGCGGGACATCGATGGGCTGGACGCGCCAGATGCCAAGCCCGCCCTGGATCTCCGTGGCGAACCCTACCTCCCTGGATTCGTCGGTCTCAACAACATTGTCAAAAACGACTACATGAACGTGGTCCTCCAGGCACTCGTCCATGTCAAGCCGTTAAGAGACTATTTCCTGCGCCTGTCGACCGAGTCTGTCGGGACAAGTGGCTCGACCGGCGGACGCAAACCCACGTCCGAGCTGGTCAGTCGATTCGCAACGCTGGTCCGCAAGATCTGGAACCCTCGTGCGTTTAAAGGCCAGGTTTCCCCGCACGAGCTGCTCCAGCAGGTGGTTAGCGCCAGTCACGGCCGGTTCACGCTCACGCAGCAGGCGGATCCGGTCGACTTTCTCGGCTGGCTGTTGAACACGCTCCATCTCGAGCTGACGGGTGGCAAGCGCAGACGCGAGTCCATCATCAGCCGGTGCTTCCAGGGTCAGGTTTGCATCGAGAGCCAGGTCCAGCCGAAACCAGAGGCCTTTCAAACCCGCGTGACTCGGAACGGGCATGACAAGAACAAGAACAAGAACAAGGACGAGGATGAGGATGGGGAAGACGAGCCGAAAGTCCAGGTACACAGAGACGCAAACGGAGAAATCACCTTCAACCCGGGTCTGGACATCACCTCGACAGTATCGCCGTTCTTTTTGCTCGCGTTAGACCTGCCACCCGCGCCCATCTGCGAGACGGACAAGAACCAGGTGGCACAGATCGCGCTCTCGGCGATCCTGGCCAAGTACAACGGCTCGGTGTGCAGCTATGACTCGGCGACTTGTGCTGTTCGACGGCTGAGGGTGTCGAAGCTGCCTCCGTATCTGGTGCTGCATTTCCGCCGGTTTAGCAGCAACAAGTTTGTGGAGGAGCGCAACCCCACCATTGTCAACTTCCCCACAAAGGGCCTTGATTTGGGACGCTTCTGCAGCCAGAATGAATCCCTGCCAGAGCACAAGCAGAAGAAAGACGAGAAAGAGGTTGAAGAGCATGCCCCCATCTCGACGGTCTATGATCTGGTCGCCAATGTCGTGCACGATGCAACCCCGGGTACGGTGCGAGACAATTCGGTATGGAAAGCCCAAGTCTCTACGCGCACCGATGGAAAGCCACTCGATACAACGACTCCGTACAGGTCGAAGAAAGACGGCCAGAAGTGGTTCCAGATCCAAGACCTGTTTGTAGAGCAGATCAACCACCAGATGCTCTTTCTTGCCGAATCCTACCTCCAGATCTGGGAACGCAGAGACGCACCTGCCCATATCCAGCGTCAACTCCAATCTTCCCTCTCCGCCAACCCAACCACCACCACTGCCAAATCCAAATCCAAATCCAACTAACACTCGCCCACTTGACATCCCCCCCACCCCCGCCACCCCAATCAAATGACACTTGCAACACCCCGCACCATCAAACGCAGAACACCGCGACAGAAACACGACACAGAGAGGGGAAAACAATCGAGATTGAGAGCTGCCCAACAGGCAGGGATATACTTTGAATGTGGGGCGCAAGAGAGAGAGAGAGAAAAGCGACTTACATGAGGGTGACGTGATAGGAGAAGCGACGGAAACGAAAACCAGGAGAATTGAATAGAACGGATAAGAAAAAGAAAAAAAAAAAAGGGAAGACGTGGAAAGGAGAGAAAAGAGACATGCAAGTTTTCGTTGAGAAACCCATTATTAGACAGAGGACATAAAAGGACACTAAGGGACAAGAAAAGTAGACGGGGATTCGTGAATGTTGGAAAAAGGTTGGTAAAGAGGACATGGAGATGTGTGCAATGATAGAGATAAAGGGGAAAAAAAAAGAAAGGGGACAAGCTACAGCTCAATGGCGACCAGCACGAGGCCGTCGCGGAGGTGAAGACCAGTGACGAGGTCTGTGTTGGACAGACGCGAGGTGATGTCGCTGGTGTTGCTATTGCTGTTGGTGGTATGAGGGTTGCCTCTGCCGGTCGAGTCACCAAGACTGGCTGGGTTGCCTGCGGCCACGACAGTGGCTCCCACGTAGCAGAGACCGTGAAGCACCGATGCAAAGTCACGCATGTGTCGCTGCAGGCAGATCATGACATTTTCACAGCCGAGCTTCTCGCTCGCGGCGTCGAGCACTGCAAGCACCTGCTCGCGGAGCAGACTAGCATCGATGGCCGAGGGCATGCAGACGTAGAGCGTACGGGCCGTGTCGGCCGACGAGGATGCGCTGCTGCCGATACTGCTGGCCATCGATGCGTCTGCAGCGGCGGCGGCGGAAGAGGAAGAGTGCTGCGACGCTGGTTCGACCAGGGCACCAGTCTTGACCACTGCACCGCTCCACCCGGGGCTGACCAGCTCGACGCCGGCATCTTCCACCGCTACGTCGTTGTTGACGTCGCTAAAGATACGCTGCAGGAAGGCGCGTGCGCTCTTCTGTGCATAGTGGCGGACGTTGTTGTCGGGACTGATCTCGGGTGTGGCGGGCATGATACCGCCTCCAATGGTGATGGCCGAAGTCGAAGCTGTCTGCGGCTGTGGGCTCTTTGCATCGACAGCGGATGTTCGTGGCTGATGTTGCTGCTGCTGTTGCTGCTTGACAAACAGCGAGTTGGCGGCCTGAGTCAGTAGCTCGATGGTCGACTGCGTTGTGGCCGAGTCGTCGGTCGCCGCGAGACTGATGGCATCGTCATCGTCGGCAACGTCGCTGAGCAGGTCGTTGCTGTCAAGGTGCGTTGCCAGCAGGCTGGCAGCTGCACTTGCGTTGACGTTACCTGTGCCGGTGCTTGTGGTGTTGCTGGTGATGCCGTTGCTGTTGCTGCTGTGCGCGTCGAGGTGAAGGTCTTCGTCGATGCGGATATGGTGACTCTGACCTCGAGGACGCGACAGGGGCATCAAGGGAGGCGACTGAGGCGGGGTATCGGGAGGCGAGTCCGGCAGCTCAGTTGTTCTGGCGAGATGACCGAACTGTGCGCGGAAGATGGGGACGGCAGTAGCGGGAGCGGGTCGTCCGCTGCTGTAGGGACGGTTCCAGCCGACAGGATGATTGAACGGGCCAAGACGAGAGGGTCCCGGCTGATCGCGCCAGGGCTGCAGCGGCTGCTGTGTTTGTTGCTGTTGTTGTGAAAGGAGGGGCCTCGAGCCAGTCGTTCCACCAGAGATGCGTGGCTGTACAATGTCGGTGGGTACGGCGATGGCATCGTTGTGAATGGTGGCGTGTTGGCTGCGGGTATGGGATGATTGGGGTGTCGATTGCTGCGGAGCTACCTCTCTCACAGGTGCGCTCCGACCTGGATGCTGATTGTTGGATGCATGCTGTAGTGGTGGTGGCGGTGAAGAAGTGGATGATGCACCCGATCCAGGCATTTCTGCTTTAAGGACGTCAGGCCCACCACTTGACCACGGTGCTCAAGGTGGTGGACTGCTGGCTCCTGCGAGAGGAGCCAGCGGCGGTGTCGGGGAGAGCAGGGTTGGAGTTGCGCGAGTAGGGGACCCCATCGGTGCCGGAACCTGCGCTAAAGGCGCCGGCGGGGGAGAAATTGGGTTGATTGAGATTGATATTGGGATTCATTGTTATAAGGCAAAGGCGAACAGCTTGGCGATGGCGGGTTGATCAAGAGCCCAAAATGGGGATGCTATCCAATGAAGCGGATGGCTTGCGAGTAGAGGATGCAGAGATAGACGGAGAGAGCAGTGTACGAAGTAGTGGATGAGATGGAGAGGAGAAGAGAAAGGATGAGCGATAAAGCAAGTACAGTAGTGTGAACTGGATTGAAGCGATACAGGGACAGGGACAGGTACCGTACTGTGCTCTATTGTGCTGTAGGGCTGACCAGCGACGGACAACTCTGTCAAAGGCAACGAGCGAGGTGGCCGGGGTGCAGCGTGATTGACCAAATACAGTAGTATGCAGTACTGAGGCAATTAGAGTACAGTACAGTAGCCCGTTGCACTGTAGCAAAATCGGGCTCAGTTCCGAATCGAGGCCGCCACGCACACGTTCGCCATCTGCTTGGCTTGCTCTGCTCAAGGCAACATGCAAATTGTGCTCAGAACCGATCCATGCCAAAATTGCAGTGCCGTACTGTGCTGTACCGTACTGTGTGCCACACTGATTGCAAAAGACAAGTGTCAGACAGCATCGCACCGGAATCCTGTGCCCGGTCACGCTGGTCTACTGGACGGGACTGACTAAATAGCACTGTAGCTCGCATGTGATTTTTCAGAAAAGCGACCAGTTCGGCGCAATTGGAGCAGGTTGGATGCGTGATTTTTTTACCGTGACTCTTTCGAGCATGTGCCCGCACAATCCACTCTAGCTGCACGTCAAAGGAGCAGCACTTTTGCACTTTCCATCTCCGGATTCTTCGACTCCTTTCCAACTGAAATTCTGCCTGAGCTTTCCGCCTCATCTATTCCCGTGCAGAAAAATAGAGATTAGACCCTTCTTTTTCTAAGCAACAGGCAAAAGCCCACAGGGGGGCTTAACGAGGTGCTTAACGAATGGCGTCATTTGGTCATCCGCGCGAGAATGCGGCACACATACCCAACCCTCTTCACTCCCGATTTCTACATGCATCTGCTCCCGATGGAACAAAGCGATATCGGCCTCCACCCTGTCACTTTTTTTGTTGTTGCCCAGCTCGGTATAGCCGAAAGATGGATAGATGTACGGGACAAGAGACCCTTGCCGCACTCCGTCGTCAATGGAAAGGAAGGGCTGAGCAACATCACAACCCTCGCCCCTTGTCTATACAGACACACACACACCATCGTCATTGACCGCCAATGGTATCCTGAAGCACTCCAATCACGACGGCCGCAAATGCCGCTGCGCAAGCCTCCACCAACGCCGCGCTCGGCCGCGGTCCTCGTTCGCGAGCAACAAGAGCAGCAGCGGCGCCAATCACACGACCTAGCCATCGCTGGCGCCGACGCCGGCTCTACATCCACAGCGACCCGCACCGATCCGCTTTCTGGACCCCTTGTCCCGTTCAAGCCCGGCCAGACCTCGCTTCGGAACCAGGCGATCCTGACGGAGCAAGAATACACCGACTCGCTATCGACCATCATCAAGCGCGACTTTTTCCCGCATCTCGATCGCATCACGGCTGAAAACGAGTACCTTACCGCGCTCGAGGTGGGAGATCATGCGCTGATCCGCGCCTCTCTGGATCAGCTTATTCGTATCGATGATGAGGAAAACTGCAGATCGAAGGGCACCACTCATGCGAAAAACCGGAGGTTGGACAAGTCGCAGTTTTCTCGAGGAGGCACTCCGCTCGTCGCCTCCGCCTCTAGTAGGAGGGGAGAGTGGGATGAGACGCCGCTTCTCAAGTCTGTTCAGCTAGCTGATGGCCTCTCGCTGGCAGCAGAAGAAGATGGAGAAGAAGGAGATGAAGAAGCACGGCTGTCTTCGGGCATCACTCCCGACCTCGGCCTGTCGCTATCCGAGTTTCAGGCGCGATATACATCGGAAGACAACGCCTCGTTTAGCCAGATCCTCGATCGGGACAACCAGATCCGTGCCCAAAAGCACGCGCTGCTGTACCAGAGAGAGACGCTGGCCAATCGACGACGACAGGCTCTGGTTGACAAGGAACGCGAGGAGGTCGAGGAAGGCAAGAAGCTCGCTATCGAGACTGCCAGACAGCGTGGCTTGGCGATCAGCGCACCCGACCAGCGGCTCTTGATCGAAGACGGTCGCGCTCAGGGGACGACGAAGCGGTCTGGCCCTAGCGGAGAGATGCAGAGCTCAAAGAAGGGCGACGACAAAAGCGAGAATGGGGATCCGATGGACGACCTCATCCTCGTCTCGGAACCGACGATCGACACTCGCACCCCCAATCCGGGCGCAGGCAGGTGGAAGTACACCGCTAGAAACCCACTCATGTTTGCACCCGATGCGAATGTCGACAAGCTTCGAACAACCTCGTCGATGGCTCCTGTATCTCGTGCCAGAGCTGATGCCGGTGGGGCCGGTGGGAGCGAGGGGTCACAGCTACCTCGACCGAGCATCAATCTCAGAGGCATTCGGTTTGCAGAGTACGACGACCAAAAAGGACAAGAAGAAGAACGAGGGACAGAGGAGCCCGGGTCGGGGTCTCCGAGCAGCTCGAGGGTGGATGCTGCTATCCGTCGGTCTCGTGCTCGGTCGTCGACAGCCACTTCCACATCCAGTGCCACTCGATCTCGAGCCTTGGTGGACGAATCACCCAGAGTGAACGGGTATGGCTTCGTGAGTCCCTACTCTACTCCTCGATACAGCGAGGATGGGGGACGGGAGACGCCGGGGCTGTCTGCTGCTGCTGCTTCCGACGATGAAGATGGTGGAGACGAGCGGATCGGAATGCAGAAATCAGGCTTGCTGAGGATGTATGCCTCGCAACGGAAGCGACGTGCTGTTTCCCCAGCTTCTGCGTCGGTGACAGCGTCAAACCAAGTTCAAGACGCACGCAACTCGAACCCCGACCCCGACCTCGACCCCGTTCCGGTGCGGAGATCCTTCCAATTGCCCCCCACAACCCCCCGAGATCGACTGGCTGCCAAACTGGCCGCGTCTGCCGCGGGAAACTTGCGCACCAAGGCTGCACGGTATTCCCAGACCAACGGCAAGAGCGAGCGCAATGGCAGTGATGTTGGAAATGGCCGACAGTTGGGGAAAGCAGGTGGTGACGGTAGGGGGGCTGGCGACTCGACCAGCTACGGAACCCAGAGGTATGGCGGGCTTGCACTCCGCACCCATGCGTTCTTGGACCCCACTCCTCGTCCCAGTCCTGCTTCCCAAACGACCATGAATCGCACAGCGTCGAAATCGAAACTCACGCCAGCGGCTCGTGCTCTCCTCGACAGATCTGTTCGACGCACCCACCCCGCCGCCACTTCTTCTTCTTCTTCTTGGGCTTCGTCTCCACTCCCCACCCCGATCCGACCGCCGTCATCTAGTGCGAACAGGAGGCGTGAGGTTGTGTTCACTTCCGCGGCACTTGGAGATCAGACTTGGTCCCCGGATGTCGGTGCTAGTGTCAAGAAGCCACGCCCTTCTTCTTGATCCTGTTACAGACCATGCGCATTTGCATTTGCATTCTCACACACATCCACGTTTGTTGTCAATGATACCCCTCCCAATGCGTCCTTTTTGCAACTTGTACTTTTTACTCTTTTTCACTCAATCAAAACACATGCACACGCTTGTTGATGCTTTTAGGGACGGGAAACTGGTAAACGATTGATTAGGCACGACGAGGTATGAATGTTGCAGACATTAATCAAGGAAAGATAGCTTTTTTCGGGGAGTTGGATTACTGGGGTAATCGCAGTATTAGGCCTCGTGAGGTTGAAAGACGACCTTGACGCCACTGACGCCCTCCTTGTTCTTCTGGAGGGCCTGTTCGATGTTGGCAAGGCCACCGGCGACTACCTCGGGACGGTTGAGGACGATCTTGCCCTGGGCAATGTATCCCTCCTCGCCGCCCAGGTGGTGGGCCAGAGGTTCCGAGACATATCGATACTCGGGCCCCGAGCCAATACCGAGAATCTGCTGGACCACGACCTTCTTGTCGCCCTTCTGGCCTGCCTCGATCGCAGGTGGCAGTGGCTGGGTGACCGTGATCACACGGCCTCCGTTGTAGTTCTGCAGGATCTCGACGGCCAGAGTCTGGGTCGCCTCAAACGAGATCGAGTCGTAGACAAAGGTAACGTCGAGGCCGTCGCCGACGGCAGAGACAAAGTCCGAGGCCGAGTTCTGGGTCTTGCGGTCCAGGACCACATCGGCACCGAGCGTCTTGAGGAACGAGGCATGGCCGGCAGAGGCGTTGGTCACGATGCGCTCAAAGCCCGAGAGCTTGGCAAGCTGGATGGCGTACTGACCCACCGAGCTGGAGCCACCGAGGATGACGGCAGCCTTTCCCTTGCCGGCCTTGTCGCCGTCCTTGTCCCAGGGCGCGGGGAACGACACACCCGTCTTGTGGTAGAGACCAGTGGCAGCGGCCATTCCGGCGACCCAGAAGGTGGCAGCCTGCTCGTCGGAAACCTTGCGTGGCGTCTTGCTGACCAGCGCAGCGGGGATCTTGGCATACTGCTGGAAGGTGCTCGAGTCGTACTTGCCAATGATACCCTGGAAAAAGACACGCTCGCCGACGGTGACGTTCTTGACGCCGGAGCCGACTGAGACGACCTCGCCAGCTGCATCGCTGCCGAGGACAGCGGGATATTCGGTGATAAAGACCTTGTAGTCGCGGATCTTCCAGTCGACGGGGTTCACGGCCGTGGCAGTGATCTTGACAGCGACCTCGTCATCTGCCAGAGGCGCCAGACTTCGGTCAACAACCGTGTGCTGGGCGCCTGGCTCGGGAACGACTGCGGCCTTGAAGGTACTTGGAAGCGACATGATTTAGGGCGTGTAGTTTGTGTTTTTGAGAGCAGATCAGAAAGGTACTGAGTTAGGTGGCTAGCGGGATCAGGCACAAAGCGTGAAGGATGGAGAGCTTGGTTGTGAGTGGATAGAGTGGGAAGAAGGACGTACGGTCAGGAATATATAGACTTTGGTCTTGGATGTCGACCGAGCCAGGCGGAGCAAGAAGAACTGGCCACAAGCAACAGACTGGAACGGACAATGGGCACCAAGCACACCAAAATACTGGACGGGCCACCACAGTACAGGACTGCGGCTTGCAAAAAGAGCATAGCCGGAGATAACCACGCGGTGCCTGGACCCAGCGACGCGTACTCTCTACGGAAGGGTGCTACGTTGGGCCTTTTTGCCACGGCCAGCCGGCAGGATGGTGTGCAGGCAGTTAACCCAAGCCAAATTGGCGGGCGTGAGGCAAAGTAGGTTTGACAGGCGGGGTGGAGGCATGCTTTGGCGTGGTGTCAAAGGAACGAGGTGCCACGCACAGTCTATGACGCAAAAAATCATGGACCGGAATGCGGCTCAACTCTGCAGTATGAAGCCGGTCCGAGTTTGGAACGAGCAGCGGCCCTCGTTGTAACCGTATTGTGTAGACCAACACACTCCTGCACGGTACTATAGGGTGCAGAGTGACTGCAGAGAGACGGGCACGCCTCTGAGCTTGGAAGTTGCGAGGGGAGGTTTTTTTTTCTTTCTTCAGTCATCTCGGCGGATGGTGGCACAATTTCGGTCGACGTGCTTCTCTGCACTCTTGGAAATCGTTTGGAAACGCGATAGACGGGCCAAGTGCAGTGCCTGCTCCGCGGACTTGCATCAACCTCCGACAGGGCAAACCCCCGAGCCAACCCCTCGTGCAAGATCCGCCTCGCCAGCTTCGACAAAGGGTCGAGCAACAACTTCCGCCGCATCCTACATATCCAACCGCCCAGAAATCGATCGCTCAGGGAAGGTCGGCGCACGTCAGGGAATATGGACGAACACCAAAGACGTTGACAACGTTCACACTCACCGACCCGTCATCACCGGACATACAGGTCCACAACATCTATTTTGCCGCTGGTTACGCGTCTGCTCACCGTGCGGTGAGGTTCGTCGTCTGCTCATGCTCGTCATGCTCGTCATCTGCGACCTGTAAAGTGGCGGTATGGATTGCATTTTACCTTCTCGAAGAGGCCCTCGAGCCCTGCGTCGAAGGAATAGAACTCGTATCGTTGAGACCATCTGGCACGTGGTTTGGATATGTCCGTCCATTGCTGGGTTCGCCCATGGTAGCCACGCGTAGCCGCTCAGCCTGAACCTGCCGATAGCCTTTTCAGTTTGTCCCATCAAGGTGTTGTAAGGGTGAAGATAGTGGGAAAAAAAAGTTCGAACACCCCAACAGTGTTAGTTGGATCGACTCTTGCGGATCTCTTCTGATCTTGGCGGCTAAGTGAGAAGGAGGGTTGGCCTTGTCACCTTCTGCGTTCAAGCGCGGTCCATGACCATTGCCGGTACGATGAGTGTTGAGATCTGTCAAAAATACATTGAGATCATAGAGAGAGTCAAACAGACCTGAGTGCCATCGGTCAGTACCCAGAGTCATCCTGCCGTTCCATCTTCGTTCGGCACTAGGTACTCACGGTTCAGGGTGCCGTACGCCTTGTCGCAACCCGGATAGTCACACCGATACTTGCGATCAATCTCCTCCGACTTGCGCCGCCTGCGAATCCGCCGAATGCCACTGCTAGAGCCATTCGAGCCCTGAGACTCGCCGCCGTTGACGTGGTGAGACAGCATCTGTGCCGCCGAGGCAAATTGGCCGTTGGGTGCGCGGTACCATATTCGCCTTCGCCCTCCTTGCCGTTCCTGCACCTCGGTGGAAAATCCCATCCTTGCTGCCAGCTGTGTCAGCGAGACAGGATCCACACTCGGCCCTGAGCCCAGCCCCAAACTCGGCCCTGAGCCGACGCGGGACAGTGTGCCACCAGCCTCGAGAGTCTCAAGACCTGTGTGTTGCCCATGTCCAGGTACATGCCTTTCCTCGTGCGGCAGACTAGCCGATGTCAGGCTGAAGTTGGCCGGCCAGGACGTGTAGCTGGGCCAGCTCTGGCTGTACATCGACAAGGGGGGCTCGACGGGCGCCGAGCTTGCTCGCAGCTCTCGTGTGTCGGCCTCGTGCGTTTCCGGACCGAACGGAAGCAAACTCGTCGAGAGCGCTGGCACGTTTCCATTGAGCAAGGTTGGCATGCTCGTCGGACTGAGCTCGTTCCTCTGGGCCGTCCGTGCGGTCATGGTATTTGGCAACGGTAGCGACGCAGTGGCTCCTGGCGCTACAGCGGAGCTGTTCAACGGAGCCACTGCGGAAACCTGCTGCTGTGGTCGACACACCCCGAGGAAAGGCTGATGCGGCACTGCCGAGTACCATTCTTGCTGCCAGGCGTGCTGATCGTTGTGTTCGCGTAGGCCACCGGTTAGAGAGGCAGGATACCAATATCTCAGTGCTTCGTCGGTCATGGTCCTTTCTGGTCGTTGAGGCTCAAGCCGATCGTGGTCATGCTGCCAGTAGTTGACCGGGTCAAAGTCAATGTACTGAGAGTCCAAGGTGTTCCATGCGTAGCCGGTCATGTTGTTTCGAACCTTTGGCGGAAGACGGATGCTCGGCGATGGGAGAGACGACATGAGAGACAAGAGCAGAGTCGATACCGACTCGGCCAGGCTAGCCTCCTTTTATAGCTCTGCCGCTATCAGCCAAGCTTTTGCCTCGTGCTGTACCACATGTAGGGGACAGATCAGGCCAAGTGTCCATGCACTCGAGACAGCGCCTGCCGCTTGTGGCACAGTATAGGAGAAGGCGGTGCCGAGCAAAGTCGAGAGCATGGCGATGGCGTCAAGCCGCCCCGTGTGAGGCTAGCCTAACGGCCCATCGTTGTCCCCTCTAATTGAGGCGGATGGAAAGATGTTGCTTGACCCAGAACCCGCTCAGTCTGGGCACATGATGCTACGGTCGTGCTGGTGGTGTGTGGAAAGGAGGGACGTGGCTAGCAGCGTGTGACTATATGCGAGGTTGATCGATTCACTGTGCGCCCTTCGGCTTTTCCGATTTGTGATCTCTAAGGTGATGATGAGCATGTTTCCATCAGCACATCTCTGCTTTCCTCTGTGTCACTCGTCACACCCCTTTGGTCCTTCTTGCCATAGAAGGAGGAACATCCGCCTCATTGCCAGACACGGCACACAGAATCAGCGACAGGCAATGGAAAAAGAAATGTGATTTTGTGTTGGCTGGTCAAACAGCTAGCCAGAGAAGCGACTACTGTAGTGGTGTTGGCACAGTGGACCGCTTCAGAGCTTCAGCTTGCGTGACGACTTGCGCGGCGTTGTCTTACTCGGGCTTGGCGTGTTGCTGCGAGGCGTTTGGCTACGTGCCCGGCCACTGCGGCGTGGTCTCTTCTTGCCCTGCTTGTTCGTTTCCTCCGCATCTGCTTCTGCAGCTACGTCGTTCGCCTTTGCCCCTTCCTGCTCTTGCTTTGCATTTGGCTGTGATGTGCCGACAGCTGGCGCATTGCGCTTGTTTCTGCCCTTGGCCCTGCTCTTAACCATCGAGACCTTCTCCGAGTCTGTCACATCGCCGGGTGCCTCGATCGCTTCGGCGCCCGTGGTGTCATCGCCGACATACGCATCCTCCGCGTCCTGCACTTTGGTGATATTGACCACGACGCCATCGGCTGCGTCATCAGCGTCCAGCCCGATCTCAACCAGAACCTTGTTCTCGTCCTCTGTGATTGCACGTGTTCTGACGCTGGAGCCAGTCAGGCCATCTTCGGCCTCCTCTTCGTCGTCCTCCTCGTTCGCCTCCTTACTAGCAGGATCGAAAGCAGCGTCGTTCGACTTGCGCCCCCTTCGCCCTCGCTTCGACTTTAGAGGCGCCTGCCCGACCGTGGGCTGCGCCGTTGCATTCTGTTCGGCAGTCTGTGAGTCGTCGCTCTGCTCTGCATGTTTGGACTCGGTCTCCTGCACCTTTCGTGAGGCTGCAGACTTGCGACCGCGTCTTCGACTCGGCCTGACCTCTGTCTCATCCTCTTCGACAGAGGCAGCCTCAGTCTCGTCATCTGCAGTCGGCCGATAGGAAGCATCTTTGTTCGCTGCAGCGCTCTTGCGAGGTCTGCCGCGCTTTGCTGCTCGCGGCTTGGCTGCGTCATCGTCGTGCTGGGGAATCACGAGCTCGACAGAAAAGTCGTCATGCTCGCTCCCGTCCTGCTCCTCGAGCAACGCAATCGACACATCCCCAACGTTGCGACCTGTGCCTGGATGCCGTTCTTTGTAGAGCTGCTTTCGCTCATTGTCTGGCAGATAGTCGGCGTCGGCGCTCGTCGGATCCGACTTGCGCGGAGAGCGATGTGAGTGCGTGGACGAGGCATCACTGGCTGTGCGCTGATGGCGGGTGCTAGCGGCACCGGAAGCTGGCTGGTGAATGGCAGCCAGTGTTTCGGCCGCCAGAGCTTCCTCGGGTACCTCTATCTCGTGGCTCAAATCACCACCTTCCTGCATTTCGCCAGTCTCATCCGCCATTTCCTCGTCGTTGACATTTTCACCAAGCTTGTCAGTGATGGCCGGAATGAGATCCTCGCCAGCCAGAAGCAAGCGAGCGGCCGACGAGCCAGGCTCAGCAAAGATACCCTCGCGCAGGATCTGCAGACCTATGACGCGGCTCAGCATGTGGTGCACCTCGTCCGGCAGCAGGTCCGGGTCCACATCGATCCAGTTGTCCGAGTCTTGTTCGGAGGCCTCTCCCACGTCGATGGCAGACTCGCGGCGCGCCTCTTCGTGATTGATAGAGCAACCCGGCACAACAAAGGTGGGGCTACCGGCGATACTGTCCAGACGAAGCTCGTGGTAGAGGCAGTGAGATCGGGTTGTGATGGTGAACTTGGGCTCGTTTGTGACCTTCTGCGGCCGTCGCTGTGTCTCAACATCGTCCTCGGTCGACTTCTGATCGTCTTCGGTGTCCTTCTCTGCTCCCTCCGCGGCCTCGCTGATTGGCAGCAGGTTGGGCAGAGCTCGAATGGGCGCGGTGAGGCTGCTCGCCACGCCCGAGACCGCCTGCGTCAGCTGCGATAACAGATTGGGTCGCGAGCCATGCAAATGACGGTGGCCGTGTCGGTTGGCCGATGGCGTAAAGCTCGAGGTCGATCGGCGGTCAGACGAAGCCGGCGAAGGAGGCACTCGCATGATGGCTTCGGACCAAGAGGTGCCGGTACCAGCCGTAGACTCGAAGCGAGACTTTGGCAAAGGCGTAGCGTACTCAGCCACAATTTCGGTGTCCACTTCGGCCATGTCGACATCCTCAGTGCCTGCGGTCGCCATATCCTTGCTCTTGTCTGCACTCTGCTTGGCATCGTGCTCTACCTTGGCTCTCTTGTTCGGTGCTGCGGACGCTGCGTCCTCGACATTGGCATCTTCGGTCGCTTCATCTTCAGGCACTTCGGTGACGTCGTCGACTTTGCGTTTGGGCGGGGCACTGATCTGATCGGCCGATCCGGCCGACATCACCTCATCAGGCTCTTGAGCGTCGACGCCTTCGGAGATTTGCTCAGTGTCAATCTCGCTGTCATTCGGTTTCTCTGCTGCGACAGGCTTGACGCTGCGATCCACCGAGCTTTCGCGGTCCGCCAGATCACCGCTCTCAAGACCGGCGTCAATAGTCGGGAGCGTCGTTGCCGCGGACAGCAGATCATCCGTTGCCTGGTTGATTGTTTCGAGAGCCTCCTGTGATGACGCCGACTCCTGCACAAGGATAGATGGGCCCATCGGGTTAGGAACATTCTCAGGTCCCTGTTGCAGGCGCTCACAGTCTGCCACGGAAGACATGCTGAGCTGCACAACTTCGTCGTGCACCGCTTCGTCCTCGTCGCTGTTGTTGTCCTCAATGTCCCCTTCGCGTCCATCCGTGAGCTGGCCGGACCCACCGCTGTCGGTTCTGAGCAGCAGTGGCTCCCGTGGTACTGCATTGTCAACAGGAATCGAAGTCGCCGTCTGCTCGGCGAAGGAGACATGGACGGCCGATGGCGCAGCTTCTTTCGGTGTTTGCGTGGTGACGGCTCTATCAGACAAAGCAGCCGCTTGAGACGCGGACGCCTTGACGTCTTCATCCCTCGCTCCAATCTCGTGCGTAGAGGTCTCCGTCGTTTCCGTGCTGATCGACACCCCATGAGCTGCCCCTTCGGTATCACTGACGACGCCAGAGTCCCGCGATGTGGCTTCTGCAGGCGGCGCAACAACGGTCCCGGCAATCGATGTGTTGGACGGGGCGTCATCCTGGGTCAGCTCACGGAACTCTGCCAGCTTGACCGGATCCGCGAGCGCGTCTGGAAGAGATGCAGCGATGGTCTGAGGCACGGGTGTGCCCGCACCTTCAGCTTCGGATGTCGGTGCCTTCGCGCCCTGCGCTGCAGCCGCGGCAGCATTGCCAACGATCGTACCATCGACAGCACCTACTGCCACGTCGTTCGCCTTGTTGGTCGCATCGGCTAGCAAATCGGTCCCACGCTCTGTCGCTGCACTCACCTCACCGCTGTGCGGCTCTGGCAATTGTTCCGTGACTGCGTGGGTAAGAGGTGACTCTCGGTCCGCTAAAGACTGTTGCGCAGGCTCAAACAGCGCGGTTGTTTCGTCCCCGGCAGTCGCTGGATCGGGCAACTCAGATGATTGACGAACCTCCTGTGCCACAGGCGCAGTGCCGCTGCCCCCGCCTCCAAGTTGCGGCTGATCGGCCCCACTCCCGATAGACTCTGACGGCTCGAAGCGATCTCCGCTATCCTGAGCTACCCCAGCAACCGCATTGTCTTGAGTTCGGAGAGCGTCTGTGGCTGGGGCATCGGTTTGCTCGCTGCTCGTGGGATCTGCGAGATTGTAGACCACCGACCCAAGAATCTCGGGATCGATCTGGTCGAATGTCGGCATGGGCGTAGGCGTGAAATGCGCAGGCGCTTCAAAGTGTGGCAAAACTGGCTCTGCTGACTGCGACGTGTAGAGCTGTGAAGCCGACACAAAGCCGGGCGCGTTGGGACCAAAACTCGCGAACGGAAACTGTGCGAAGCTGGCAGGGACCGAGTCAGACATGTGCAGCGCTGGACCGGGCTCGTCTGGGGTCGCGTCCTGTTCGGCCTCGATGTCGGACCAGCGCAGGTCTTCGTCCAGCTCCTCGCCCTCGACTTCGTCTTCAGGCATGGCATCTTCACCTACGTCTGCGTCCTCTTCGAGATGGACCCGCGGTACGGCTGCAGTATTAGCAGCGTCGAGGCCAAATTGCCTAGTGTCGACATCAGCCGCCTCTTCGGACCGTTCTGCATTGTCGTCCTCGATCTCGTCGTCCTCGCTGTCCTCTTCGTCATGATCCACGGCGGCCTCCATCTGCATGTAGTGGCCAGAGCTGTCAACTTCTTCTTCGTCATTATCGTCCTCCTCTTCTTCCTCGTCGTCTTCCTCCTCCTCTACGAGCTCCTCGCCTTCTTCGTCGTGGCGGCCACTATCACCCGCCTCGTCTTCAGAGTCGGACAAGACGATGGGCTCGTCGGCATCGCCAACAGGGCCGTCAAAGAGGAGGTCTCGAGTGCTGCCGAATTGTCGAGCACTTTCCGAGTAGCCCATCGCGTCATCGTCGCTGCTCGCATCTTCCTCCTCGTCCGACCCAGAACTCTGATCTTCATCCTCGTCCTCGGATTGCTCTTCGTCTTTATCATGTTGCTGGATTGTTGACGTCGGCGGGGCACCCGGCCCGGCTTGGCCTGAGGCTGGCAGGATTCGAAGCTCGCCGTTGACGAAAGCGATCTGATCTGTGCTGTGTCCATTGCTGTTATCTGCATTCGCCGGCTCGCCAGCACTATCCTCGCTACTTGAATCCTCGTCGCTGCTCCCTTCGCTGCTTGTGTCGCTACTCTGGTCATCTTCGCTGCTCGCGTTCGGCGATTCTGCCTCCAACTGATTGGCTTGCTCGTCTCCGAGTACTTCAATGACGGGTCGCCGAGGTGCTTCGGATGGAGCGCCCAGTTCGAGGATGCTGGGCCGCGTCGAAGGTTGGTCTTGATCTGGGCGTTCTTGCTCTGCGAGCTGTGCGCGATGCTGCAGGATGCTCTCGATGTCTACTGTGCCATCCGCAGAGCGATGCGCGCTAAAGAGAGCAGAGGGACCCGATGCAGATTGGTCGACGGGAAGTGCTTGGGCTTGTTCGAGCAAGTCTGAAAAGGGTGGAGGTCCTTCGGCTTCTTCGTCTACCAGGCCGCCGCTTTGCATCAGCTCCTGCAGAGATCGTGCGGCGAGACGGCTGCGTTCCACTGCCGGATCCAAGTTTGCAGTGTCGACGCTGTCCTCATCGTGCTCTTCGACATCCAAAGCTGCAGATTGTCGAGCCAGAAGGCGCTGTCTTGAGTTGACAAGCTGCTCTCTCTTAATATCAAAGTCTTGCTGAGCGTGCTTGACCCACTCGGCTGCGGTTTGCTTGCTTTCGGGGGCAGATGCAGAAAGTGAAGGGAGAACATTGGCATGCGATTGAAGATCTGAGCCCGAGCGGGATAGCAAAGGTGAGTCGAGCGACTCTGTCGAGGGCGGCTGCTCTCGCCGAGAAAGTACGCGTTGCTGGAGATCGCGAAACTCTCTGCTGGGGCGGGGAAGACGGACCCGACTCCGTGGCGAAGCGTGTGCATGAGCAGATGAGACAGAGCGAGCAGGAGATGCTGGTGCCGCAGCTGGGCTCTGGAGCGCCTGTGAGATGCGTGAGCTCAGATCGACTACCCAGGAGACCTCGTCGAAGCGGTCATAAGCAGAGGTACCGTCCAGACTGCGTCGAACTCGGGGTGACGAGGAGATGCCAGCGGCATTGGAGCCTTGGCGCATCTTGGCGGATGCGCCGTGAAGCGCGGATGGTGCCTTGACTGGTGTGACGGAGGAGGATGACGCATCGGCAGCTCCGAGAGTTGTGTAGAGCGGGCGTCGCCGCGCGCTTTGAGGCGTGCCAGAATCCATAACCGCGACAGTAGCAGCAGCTCAGGCAAGCTAGAGCAGAAAAGATGCGAGTGTCCTATCCCAAAAAACTCAGCGGGCTGTATTGACCAGTTGAATAGGCCCCGTGAAGCAATAATTCGCACTGGAGGTGGTCGGTGGCAGTCGAGCTCAGTCGTGCAACATGGTCTGAACTGATGTTTTCGTTTGTCAGTGACTTTTTGGTGGAAGAAGCGTTAGCCCTACAGGCTGTCTGAGCACTGATTGTAATGACGAAGATGTATGTTTGCATGTGAATGGATGGTTGTACCGAGATGGAGACGATGCGTTGGGAAACGACCGAGATTGAGCTTTGCGGATGATGATGAGAAGAAAGAATGTAGGAAGCCGATTTGTGAAACTGGCGACGGTGTGGAGGCACAGAAGAGCAACAACCGGATTGCGGGTGATGTGACTGAGGATCGGGGCGCAACTCTCACGACATTACAATTACTCTCACACTACTCACGCACACGACTCGGGTGCTGTGGTACTGTGCTCGTCACTATGCCTTGCCTTGCGCTTGAATCGCTTTCCCCATGCGTGGCCAGCAAACGGCGCAACAAGGCCAGTGCGGAGTGTCGTACCGTGGCCTTGCTTTCCAACCCGCTCAACGCGTTTTGGCCTTTTATCGGGCAGTCGACGATCTAACGGACCCTTTCTTTTTTGGTTCGTTGGTTGTGGGCCTTACTACTCTGAAGCGATACGAAGATCAAACAGGGTTCAAGCTGTCAAGCACTGTGGCCGGTTACTTGCTGCTTGTACATTGGTCTGCTTGCGCTGTGCATCCTGACTCGGTCTGTCGCTCGCAGATCTGCTATTGGGAGCGGTCCTGAGACTCGCTTGTCCCTCAAGTCTATAACGTCGGGTAGAATGAGAAGAGCAATAGTGAACGCCGGAGACATTTTCGACTTGTAGGAGAAGCATACTTTGCCGTCTGGTACCCGCGTGTCTTTCTGACCATAGCGGGTCCAATCATGTCGTCGGCCACTTCGGAGAGCCTGGAGAAACGCACACTTTTTCTCCGCAGCTATCGCAACTGCAATTACATTCGAGAGCGAAGAAAAGAAGGACAAACTGT
Source organism: Testicularia cyperi (assembly GCA_003144125.1). Taxonomy (NCBI): domain Eukaryota; kingdom Fungi; phylum Basidiomycota; class Ustilaginomycetes; order Ustilaginales; family Anthracoideaceae; genus Testicularia; species Testicularia cyperi. The sequence continues at coordinate 4,897 of KZ819232.1, read as the reverse complement.
TCCTCTCCCGCGGGAATGTGCGGCACAAGCACCTCGACAACGGCAATTGAGCATTCTGAACCCTACCGGCAGGCTGAGTTGGTGATGCACAGGCGACGCGGGCTTTGCTGGCTCTCACCGTTTCGCACTAGTTTGGCCGGTACCCTGTCAGCATCCGGATATTTTGTCGACAATCCGAGCGCCGCGCCTTCTCGTCTCTCCCCTATGAAAAAGGCGCCGCCCCACCAGTCGCAAAGGCAAGCTGCAAATAGCAAGCCATCCTGCACCATTTTGAGGCTTGACCCACTCATTCACGCGGATCCGCTCAGAGGTACACGACGAGCACGATTGTTGCGCCGAGTAACGGAGGCAATAATTACGGGCACATCCGTCGTTCAGCAGCGTATTTGCACTTGTTTAAGGGTAACAGACCACAAGCAACACAGACATTTGGTGTCAGAACAGAAGTGATGAAGGAGGTGAGCGACTGATGTTGTTGTACTGTACAGTCGTTGGCTGGTGAAGGAAGGATGCGGCTTGGCACACGATCAATACAAGGAGCAGGCCAGTTCCAGGGCACATCCGAAAGCGTTGACATGAAAGACAGACAGACAGCTCGCGTGCAGAGCCAAGAAAATCAGGCGGATTTTCAGGAGTAAGAGTTGCTACCCCCAGCGTCGGAGCGGCGTTGAATCGGTCGTGCAGGGCGGATCGCCAAAACAAGAAGGGAATCATCAACAAAAGGCGGCCCGGCCGCCGCTTGACTTGCCGCGTCTGTCCGCTTGGACCCATCCCGCTAGCCTCCTTGCAAATGGTCCTGGCCCAAGGCCCCACGACTACTGTATAGACTAGACGTGCTCCGCTGCCCCTCTCCCCACATCATGTCGTGCGCCCCAGCTCAATCTCACGCACAGACACGCCGACTTCTGCAAACCTACACTAGGGTCTGTCCAACCACAGTGATCTTGTCGGCCGCAAGCGTACCCTGCGTGACTACAGCAGTGGTTGCATCGCAGCTAGTTTTGTGTGAGGGCCGTAGCTCACCCATGCCTCGTCTGCGCAACGATACTGCACTGCATGACTTGCATGTGCGTGTCAACTCGCAATGTTTGTGTGTGTGTGTGTGTGTGTGTGCGCGTGAGGGCGCAAGAGAGAACAAAAGGAGCCGAGAGTGAGAGAGTGAGAGAGTGAGAGAGTGAGAGAGTGAGAGAGTGAGAGAGTGAGACGTGTGTGAAGAGGCTGGTTGCTCGCTCTTAGCTCGGCGAATGTGTGCAGCTGATGTCGTCGTGTACTTGTCGGGGCATGCACTGTACTGCACGGTTCTGTATGCCCGGCAGCCCCGTCGGATGCCTTGGACTGCAGAACGCGCAGCACTAGGACTGTACTCGTGCACCCTAACGACCTTTTGTTCTTCTTCTTCTTGCTCGGTTTCCGAACTGCCCTGTGCACGAGCCCCAACCCCCCGGTTGGCTGGTGCATGATCCACGCCTGCGCCTGCGCCTGCATCAGCATCTGCACTGCACTTGGGCGGACGCTGGCTGGAAGCCCGCGTGCAGTCAAGGTCTGGAAGGGGATCCGATGGTCCGTTGGATGGGCTGCGTGGGTGCTGAGATTTGCCCTCTGTTCTGTCAGACAAAGATCCCATTTATCGAGGAGCTCCCACTTCCTGGGCCTCTCCGCCTGTCTACCAGAAGCCTTCCTTTTTCACTTTGCGACAGACAGCTCACCGTAGCCGTGCGGCCAGCCTGGTGCAGCTTCTGTGGAGCTGCAGTACGGATGTACGGTACTGTCCGACTGGACAGTAGTGCTGTACTGCCGGAATGCACTGTGGCAGTTGGCGCATGTCCACGGCCCGTTTGTCCCGCCCATCCAGTTGTTCTCCCAGCCACTGCGCCGTGTCTTTGGATTTGTGTGTTGTGCACTCCGCCTGTCTTTGATCTGGCGCTGATCTGTTTCTTTTCTTTTTCGTTTTCTTTTCCTGCTGGTGCTTAGCTTTTTCCGCGGGGGCATCTGTTCCCCCCGCCTGTCTGTCCGCCCATCCGCTGTGTGCGTGGGTAAAAGTACTGTGACAGCTAGCCTGTAGACCAGTACAATTGCATTACTGTAGTCTATCTGGCCTGACTTTATTCTTCCGATGTGCCCAGCGTGCTGTTCAGGCCTCTCTTGCCTGCTGCTGGTCCGCTACCGTGCAGTACAGTAGTCCTGCACTTGTTCTGCACTGCATCGCTCGTCAGCACACATGCAACCTCGCTTCTTCCTCAGCCGAGTAAGACTGTCTCGCGCCTTTGACCAGCAACCGACAGTCCCCCCTCCCCCCTTTGCAGTGCACATTCACTTGCTCCCTTTTGCCTCTCTCTGTCAACCGCCTCATTTGGCTGCCCTCTTCCCTCGCTTTTTTTTTTTTTTTTTTAAATCGCTTTCTGTGTAAGAGCACGCTCTCGCTCTGATTATCATTTCCAGCTAACAGCTGCTGTACTGTACTGTACTGTACTGTACTGTTCAGCCAGTACAGTTGTACTGTAGTGTAGAGCGGTGTGTCGTGGCTACTGTACTGGTCTGTGATCCCTTCATACCTTCAACTGCCACTCCTCCATTCTGCTCTTCATCTCATCCCCGCTTTTTCCTTCGCCCTGCTCGACCGTCGACGTCCTCGCTCCCTTCCTTTCTTCCGATCCAGCCTCATCGTTGCGATCGAGGGCTGTGAGAGCTAGCACTTTTCACCTGGCACTAGTAGCCTCGACCAAGCTGCGGTCTCAATAGAGAGTTATACTAGGTTCGCCAGAGCCTCTTGGCAACCCACCACAATCCACGATCCGCGGTCTTCTCTCCTCTACTTGTCCGTTGCTCGTCCGACAACCCATCTTGAGCTCGCTCTCCACATCTGCGCAGTATCGGCTGAATCCTATCGAATTACTCCATCTCCCATCTTCCCTCTTGGCATTCACCGTCTCACCCCAGCAACAAGGCACGTGTCACCCTTGGTCTTGCTCGACTCTTCGTCTACTCGCTACTTTCAAGTGGACATTGCACGTTACCGCGACCAACAGCACCGCTATCTGCATCTCATCCCGCCTTTGACCCGCGTTTTTACATTCTCCTCTTTGGACGGAGCTAGCCTGTCAACTCTGTCTCGACAAGCAAGCTAGAGTCTGGGGTTAATTTATTTAGCTTGAACCGCCAACACAGCATCCGAAGCTGTACACGAGATCTGATCGTCAAAGTCAATCTCCGCGGTCCATACAATTCAGCTTGATCACCTGATCCCCGCCCAGCTGCTAGCATCACCACCACCATCACCACCATCACCACCAACACAATGTCGGCGCTCGGAGCAGACCTGCAAGAGCGCATCGCCGCGGCGCGTCGCGAGGCGGATGGCCTCAAGGAAAAGATTCGTGCCAAGAAGGACCAGATGGCCGACACCAGTCTGCGTGCCATGGCCAACGACATCGAGCCGCTGCCGCGCATCGTGATGAAGCCGCGCAGAACGCTCAAGGGCCATCTGGCCAAGATCTACGCCATGCACTGGGCCAACGACAAGCGCCATCTCGTCTCGGCTTCGCAAGACGGCAAGCTCATTGTGTGGGACGCATATACCACCAACAAGGTGCACGCCATCCCGCTCCGGTCGTCGTGGGTCATGACGTGCGCGTATGCACCGTCGGGCAACTGGGTTGCGTGCGGTGGTCTGGACAACATCTGCAGCATCTACTCGCTCCGCGGGCGCGATCCCAACAACATCAAGGTCGGGCGCGAACTCTCGGCCCACACGGGATATCTCAGCTGCTGTCGCTTCCTCAACGACCAGCAGATTCTCACGAGTTCGGGCGACATGAGCTGCATCCTCTGGGACATTGACTCTGGCACGCGCATCACCGAGTTCAACGACCACACTGGCGACGTGATGAGCATCTCGTTGAGTCCCAACCCCAACGTGTTTGTCTCGGGCGCATGCGATGCGGTGGCCAAGGTGTGGGATATCCGCAGCGGCCGTGCGGTGCAGACGTTTGCGGGCCACGAGAGCGACATCAACGCGGTGCAGTTCTTCCCCAACGGCGATGCATTTGCTACGGGCTCGGACGATGCATCATGTCGACTGTTTGACCTGCGTGCGGACCGGGAGCTCAACACGTACACGCACGACAACATCCTGTGCGGCATCACCTCGGTGGGCTTCAGTGTTTCGGGCCGTATTCTGTTTGCCGGCTACGACGACTACACGTGCAACGTCTGGGACACACTCAAGGGCGAGCGGGTTGGTGTGCTGGCCGCGCACGAGAACCGCGTATCGTGCCTCGGCGTCAGCACCGACGGCATGGCCCTGTGCACGGGCAGCTGGGACGCTCGTCTCCTTGTATGGGCCTGATCAGACTCGGCTAGCCCCTACTTTTCCTTCATCACCGCCTCCTCCTCCTCCTCCTCCTCCTCCTCCTCCTCTCCGCGAATTCGTAGTAGCTGGTGGCAGCCTTGGCACGGCATCTGGTTTGTCGGTCGTCTGGGCACTGTTCATCTTCCAATTTTACGTGTGGATGATTTCGTTTGGTTGCTCGATGATTGGGCGCAAAAGAGCCCGCTCGCCCTTTTTGGTTGGCTCAGTCTCAAACTCGACACCGGTCGAAGCTCGAGCTTTGATGGGACATGGCGCTCGCGCTCGCTGCACTCGACGAGCGCATCTGCACGGATCGACGTCGTAAAGCGGGTGCCTGAGGAAGCCGTGTTTCCGCCCGCCCCGACCTTTCGTGCATCTGTCGATTGACTCCCGATGTCTTGGCCAACCTACCAGCTCTGCGCCTCTAGAGGTGATATACCCATCCCCCCCGCCCCGCCCCCCCCCGCCGCCTCTCGCTTCTTTCTTATGCTTTCCACTCGAAACGATCTCATACTCCACTCTCCCGGTCAGGTATGACTTCCATCCCAG
>KZ819231.1:0-25661 GCA_003144125.1 Testicularia cyperi | reverse complement strand
TAATTGCAACAAACAAGCTCCGAAACCATTCTACAGAGCAATCTGGGCCGAGATCGAGATTGAGATTGAGAACAGAATCGAGTCCTTTTTTCTTCCAATCGTGACGAACAAGCTACAAAACCGTTCCACGAGAGCGATCTGGGCCGTGATCGAGATGGAGCTTTAAAGTTGGATCACTTGTTTGAACATCCGTGTATCCGTGACGAACAAGCTCCGAACCAGTCCACGGAGCGATCTGGGCCGAGATTGAGATTGAGAACAGAATCGAGTCCTTTTTTTTTCTTAATTGTGACAAACAAGCTACAAAACCGTTCCACAGAGCGAGGTGTACCCGGATCGAGATTGCTTGAAGTTGGGATCCCTTGTTTGAATATCCGTGTATCCGTGACGAACAAGCTCCGAACCAGTCCCCAAGGACGAGCTGGGCCGTGCCGTTTGAAGACACCAAGCTGCAAAATAGTGACGAACCTTTTCCCTTTTTCTTCTTCGACTTCGACTTCGAAAGGTGAGATTGGACGACGACACATGGTGACGATGCGATCCACTCTTGAGTATTGAGAGTGTTGAGAGTTGAGTGTTGAGAAGTTGAGAGTGTTGAGAGGTTTCAGCAATGTACGCCCGAATGGTGATGTGGGGGAGATCGTTAGGGAATTGGGCCAGCTCTTCAACTCATTGAGTGCGAGTGCGAGTGCGAGTTCGAGTGCGAGTGTGCAGGGTGCTGTCCCCCAAAGCTCAGGATTTAAATGAGTCCTGGTACTCTCACTCCACACTCCACACTCCACACTCGACACTCGACACGATCGGACAGACGACGAATACGAATACAGCCACGTCGGTGTGCTCTACTGTACAGTGCAGTGCAGGCACTAAGCCTGGGCCGATTGTGTATCGCTTCCACTTGCATCTGCCACTCCCGACACCATATTAATGTAATGACGGTGTAGACCTGGTCGAGAGCAGGACCAAGACGTGGTGCCGTGGTACCGTGGTATGTCTCTGCGCTCTCTGACTTAAAGCTTTCCGGGGGGGATCCACACTTCCACATTTCCACACTTCCACACTTCCACACTTTCACATATCTACATTTCTACTTATTCAGACGGCCGCAGATACGCACACTTTTTCCATCTTTCCTTCTCTCCTTCTTGTCTCCCCACGACAAACAACAGACAGCAGAAAGCAGGCGATGGACGCCAGATGCTCTCTGCCTGCCTACTGACCACATACTGACCGCTGACCGCTCAATGCCGAGTCTAGAAAACAAAAAAAGGATGCTGAAAATCAAGGACGTCTGACGCATTATATTCATAAGCGAGAGTTGGAATACCTGACAAAACCAGAGGTTCGAAGTTTTGTCAAACCCTAGCGGCCTGGAGAAGCAGAAGCAGCGCCGGGGATTCAACATCACGGACCAAACCCGGCAATCTCCGGCAATTGCAACTCGAGAGAGATCTAAAAGTGTAACAACGGGGGCCCAGGGGGGAAGTTAGTTCTTGGAACCGTCGACATGCTGGTCCTCGCCGCCCTCGCCGGCTTCTTCAGCCATGGAGAAGTAGGACCACTGTCCTGGCGCCGGTGGGTTCTGGAGGGGCTCCCAGCTAGATTTCCCATCCCAACCGACATCGTGTCGTGGCAGTAGAGAGAGCAAGCGATGCGTTCGTCGGGAAATGCAACCATGGAAGGAAGAAATGGTGCGGGATCAAGGGTACAAGTCGTCAGTATTGCGCTATAATTCTCCTTGAATCGATGCTGATGGAGGGATAGGATCGGTCGGTGTTGACAGCTTCGGTGCCAGTGTAGGTGACGGTATCGAGACGCGGGAACAGATACGGCTCTATTGCAGTGCCAAGGGCAACACGGCGAAAGATATGAACTCGATCTTTCTCTACGACGAGCACCACAGCTAAACGACCGACCTTAGACCCCCAAAATGGAACGCGGTGTGTGTGTAAATACTCACGCCTTCCAGTCGATCATCTTGGCAACGAGGTGGTATTCGGCCGATGCCTGTTGGAGGACCTGTTCAAGCTGGCCTGCGTCGAGGTCGAGTTCAGTTTGTTGGTAGACGGATTCGAGTTTTTCGGCGTTGTTTTCCACGCCTTTGGTCTGCTGGATGGCTTTTTCGACAGTCGAGAGTTTGTGTTGGGTGAGTGCAGAGGTGGCCTGTTTGTAGACGGACGAGTCGGGCAAGGTTTGGAGGAGGGAGAGGGTTTTGGAGAACTTTTCCTTGAGTTCTTCCAGCGGGTAGGGGGAGACTTCGAGGCCGGTGATGTTGGTGGATTTCTTCAGACGGGCTGCAAACGTGACGGCTGCGGGGGCGAAGGCACCGGATGGCGTGGCTGCCCTTCGAGCCGCGCTCATTGCCATTCGAACCACTGGTGTCGACAACATCTTGACGTGCCTGTCGATAGAGATGCCCACAGAGTAAGGAAAAAAAGCGTTGAAAGAAAGACGATAGACTGCCGGATCTCCTGCCGCTGTTGTACCGGTCGAAAAAGGTACGGTCGAGATAGCGAAATACGATGGTGAAAGGTGCAACGTCGTCGAGATCAAAGACAATCAATGGTGGCAAGCACAAGATACTGAACAGCCGTTGCTGCAGTAGAGTACAGTAGAGAGTGCTTTGGTGTCTCCACAAGGCGGGTGTGCCACTTTTGACTGCCAATGCGCCGCTTCTGTATGGGCCAATCTTCTCGGATTGATCAGCGACTATGGTCCCCCGAAGTTCGGATCCGATTTTCATCGTGTCAGTCTAACAAAATAGCCTTGGAATTCGTGCTAGATCTGACACTACAAGGTATTTCGACCCTCCACAACTTCGTCAACTCGGCATATTCCGCCGCTCGGGCTCATGCTGGCCTGGAAGCGTTTGAACGCAACAGGCATGCCGTTACCTCTTCTTCCCACAGACTCTGACACGGACTGCTCTCGGCACATGCGCCTGCTAAAGTCGCAAGCTATTCCAGCACCAGCACACTTGAAAGACTCGATGCATAGCCCATAATTCTATCGTTCCACAACATTCGAACAGTACCGAGATACAAGAGTGGCAAAGGCAACGTCGGGTGAGTGGACAAGCAGAGGCCATGATAAGTAAGACACTACGGGAAAGCATAGACAGAGAGGGAAGGAAGCATGGTACATAAAGAGACTACATCAATGGAGCAGCGCTATTTACACATGTACAAGTAGGCCGACAGAGCAGCATCGCTCCGTTGTCGGGAGCATCTTTGGTTCCGTGAGGGGAAAATAGGAAAAGGATACTCGAATTTGCGGTGGATGGGCATGGGTATCAACATAGGCTTGCAAGAAGGCCAGAGAAGCAGAGACGGCTCGTCTACTCTCCGCCAAAGTCTCCGCCACCCATGTCGTCGCCGGCGCCGTCCTCGTATCCGTCCTGGTAGGCGTCGTTCATGCCGTTTGCGAGCATCGCACCGCCGAGCATACCGGCACCGAGACCGAGTGCTGCACCTCCGGCCATTCCCATACCGCCGCCACCGCCGCCGCCGAATCTGCGACCGCCCTGCTGCGCATACATGGGTTGCTGGCCGTACATGGGCTGTTGACCGTACATGGGCTGCTGGCCATATCCGCCGCCGTAGGGAGGCTGGCCGTAGCCGCCGGGTGCGCCATAGCCGGGCTGTTGGCCGTATCCGCCCTGGTGTCCGCCACCCCAGCCCCGGTTGTCGCTGCCGTTGTGCTGCGGAGGACCGGGCGGTGGTGCATATGCGCCACCCGCGCCTCCTGCTCCTGCTTCGCCCGACTTTTCGTCGTCGGGATGGACCCAGATGGAGCGCGGTGGGGTTGCCTTGGTGTCTACGTAAAAGTAGCGCGAGTAGTTGGCGTCCCACTGCTTGACCCATCCGTCTGGCAGTGCACGCGTGTCTTCGGCAGGCTTGCTATCGCTCGTGGGGGGTGGGCCGTAGGACTGCTGGTGCTGCTGTTGGGGCGGTGGACCGCCGTAACCGCCGCCGTAACCGCCGCCACCGCCGTAATGCTGCTGCTGCTGCTGCTGGCCGTATCCGCCGCTGCTGCCATACTGTTGCGAATTTGGACGATTGGAGTTGCCGCCAACCTTGGAGGCCAGCTTATCGAGAAGGCCCATTGCTGCAAGAGAGAAAGCCGAAGCGTCTGTGCGCAGGTGGGTTGAACGAGGAACAAGGCAGGATCGATGTGATGCGCGGAACAATGGAGGATGTCAGTCAGAAGCAATAAGCTGGTAATGACTGGTCTGCCGGTGACAATAGATGTTATGGAAAGAGAGAAGGGTATGTGCGTGTTCTGAGAGAAGTGGGCCGTCGAGAGATATCGGATGGCGTGAGGGCCGAGGTCAGCAACAGTGGGAAGGAGAGAAAAGAGCGAGGAGACTGGCGAGAGGGGGGGCCAAAGGTAGTTGAGCTGAATGGCGAGTGGGAGAAGATGCAGTGCCACGAGTTCAGACCGGTAGAATGGCCTTCAGTACAGCACAGTACAGCACACTACAGAGCAGTACCAAGAAAAAGCTTGGCAAAAGTGTAGACGAGGGTGCAGAGCATCATCAATCATAGCAATACAATAGTGGCGTGCTGTAGTGTACACGTACTGTACACGTACTGTACTGTACACGTACGCTGAGCCTCCGTGTGCCCCACGCTTGCTGTGGAGGTCCCAAGGTGGGTTGGTGGAGCTCAGCTTTTCGTCTTCGGAACTGGGCCAGCGAGAGAGAGAGAGAGAGAGAGAGAGAGAGAGGGGGCGTGCGCGTTGAGGAGAGGTTGAGTGACCGACCATGCACGTCGTCCCTCAGCCAACTCAACTGCAGCACAAAAGGACTGTACAATACGACCGGCGTACAGCAGTACGTGAGTGGGCCACCCCTGGCTCCATCTCATCGCATCAGCCGATTTTGGCACACCCCACGCCTCGACTTGTTCGAGCGAGGCGATGCAGTCGCAGACAGAGGTCTAACATTCTCTTTCCCAGTTGCAGCTGTTAGGTGACCCTCTCGATGCTCGGAACAAAAAAGAAACACAGCAACGCACCTCGATGCAGCAGAGGTGTGACGAGACCGCGTGGAGAAGCACAGTTGCCGGCCAGCAACTGAGACATGATGGTCAAAGGGGCCACCGAGTCGCACAATTGGCCCACTTCTCACACATCGCACACGCACACACTCACACACCTTTGCACATGTGTACAGTATCTGCGGAGCGACACCGAGCCAGGCGAGGTCAAGTGCAGCGACCCTGACTTTGTTCAACAACGAGAGTACAGAACGGAGTCGCTGCAGTGGTGGTGGTGCTTGGTCGTATCCATGTCTCTGTTGCTTGGACGTAGCCGAGCAATCGGGAACCGACCACAAGGCCCGTCTGACCAACACCTTCCAAACGCCGCAGAGAGTCTCTACTCCCCTCTCTCCACTTGATCGCTGGAGAGCTCTTGTTGCAGAGGCAGTCAACGCTGGATGTGACTTGCAACGTTGCCGGCATCGACTGTGCTATTCAGGCAAGCATCATTATGCTAGGCAACACAGAGGAGGCACGCAAAGCAGGCAAGCACACGAATTCATGGATGAGTGAGAAAGTTGAGCAGGTCGTACCAGAGACGGCGGCGTAGTAAGCACGAAAAGTAGCAGCGGTGATGGTGACTGCAAGACGTAGACTGCATGTCGAAGAGCTCCACCACCGTGTGACACTCAGCAGTCAATCGTTGCAACCAGCGGGCGACACAGCGAGCGGCACAGGGGTCGGACGGCTGGTTTGCTGGCTGGCCTGCTGTAACAAAAGAACATCAGCCGGAAATTGGGCCCTGTCCACGGCCTGACACGCGAGGATGGATGCAAGCGAGTAAGTCAGCCAGCCCGCCAGCCAGCCTGTCAGCCCGCCAGTCGGGCGCGCTGTATCCAGAATCGAGCTGTAACATGGCCAGGAAAAACTCCGATCCTGCCCCCTCTACAGTTAGGGCTGTACTTTTGTCTGAGTGTGCTTTCAGTACGAGTGCTGCATCGGCAGGTCAGTCTGCCACTTTTGCAAGCAACGCAGCTCGCTCGATACAGCACAGCACAGCACAGCACGCTACAGTACAGAACAGTACAGGACAGTATTTTGGTAAGGAACCTCAATCTCATCCTCTTTGCTCGTATTATTCTGAGCTTCATTCCTCTGTCTCTAGCTTGTCTATCGCCCTCTCATCGCGAGCAACTATCAATCACCTGCATCTTCTTCATAACAGCATCGTCGACCGAGACGGCAATCAGTTACTATTGCGCGCTTGCACCGATTTTCGTCTCTGCAGGCTCCTCTTCACACACGCTTCACTGTCTGCAACTGGTTGCATATTCACCGACGGATCACCATGGCCCTTCCGTGATACGGTAGCTAGTTCGTTAGTCTGTCAAGTCGAAAACCTTTCAGGCTGTCTTCTCACATCGAGGCTCACCCCCTCTGTCGGCATTCCTACTGCACGCTGAAGCACACCGTCGCCCGTGCCGTCTTCGATCAAGCTTTCTTCTGCAGCACAAGTTCAAATCGGGGACCGTGCCCGCATCGCGCCACAAGGTCCGGGTCGTCCGTGTAGCCTTCATCACCTCGCTGCCCGGTCAAGTCCAGCGCTTCCGCTGCTGCATCCTCGTTACGCGACAAAAACACGCTCGGTGCGAGCCAGCTCACCAGCTCCACCGTGTGTGCCTGGCCACCGTGCTCTGAACTGCAGATCTTGCATCACAGCTGAGCAGAACCCATCCCATCGGGATCCCGGCCGCCAGTCCAAGTCGACTCTAGCACCTGGCTTCTGCGAAGCTGCATTAGTAACATTAGCCTGACGCTTGTCGCTGCAGGCACTCTGCTTCATCCCCATTCCATCAGCAGCCTGCCTAGTGGCTTGGCGTTATTACAGCTCTGCTCACATTGGCTGCAAGCAAGCCCTGCTGCGTGCAATCCGCTTCCTTTCGTGTTTAGCTCGGCGAGCTATTCTTGCCTTGCACTACAGGAGCTGCTGCCGTGAGCAACCGGTATCCGTCCCCGATCTGTGCCCGTCGATCACGATCGCTGGTGACTGCACCTCGACCTCCTGCCTGGCTGAGTTCCGAGTTCCACACACCGCCAACGAGCACGAGTGCGAGCACAAGCACGAGTACAAGCACAAGCACGAGCAGTGGTCACAGACAATAACGATGTCGACCGCTTCGCACGAGTCGCTCTCGGCGGCCTATGCGTCTGCCTACGACTATCTCGACACATTTGCCGACGCCGCTCCTGCACCCCCTGCCTACGACGCCTATCCCCAGTCTCACGACGCCTCATCACAACAGCAACAACAACAGCAACAGCATCAGCATCAACAACAGTACTACTCAGACACGGCTTCTCAGAGATCGAGACCATCACAGCAGCAGCAACAGCAGCAACCCCAGCCCCAACACCAGCACCAGCACCAGCAGCATCACAACCATCACCACCACCATCACCACCAGTATCTCGAGCCCCAGACGCGACAGGCTACCCCGCCCACCTCTACATCGCCGTCTTCGGTGGCACCCTCGGGCTCTGCCACTCCACCTTCTGCTGCAAGCCTTTCGAGAACCGGCGGAAGCGTAGGCTCTTCCGGATCCCAGTCCTTCTACTCTTCGGCACAACAACCATATCCCTCTCACCTTCAGCAGCACCAGCCCTACCACCCCCAGTATCCTCGCGGTCCGGCCTACCCATCTGCTTCGGGCGCCTATCCGGATCATGCTAAAGAGCCTTTGAGAAGCAACACGGCAGCTTACCCCGTCGCAGCTCCTCCAACCGCCTCTGCCAGCATGTATGCCCAGTCCAACATCTCGATGCCCGCACTCAACCCCAGCATCGGCACAGGCCCCGGCTCCCGTGCGCCCCCGCTCGCCGACGATCTCGGGGACAGCTTTGCCAACATGAAGCTGCTCGGTACTCCCAGCTTTGGCCCTCAACGCTCCAGATCCCCGGCTCCAGGCATGTCGGGCGCATCCACCTCGGTCAAGACCACCTCAACTGCGGGAGTCGCCTCGGCGTCTTCGGTCCGTGCCAATGCCTCCTACGCGAACCAGGAGATTCACCAGTCTGCTGCCGAAGTGCATCCTGAAAACTCGTTGGCCGCCATTGCCGATGAGCTCGACCAGACTGCTGCAGGTCTCGACCAGAATGCTGGCAACGCCTCGCACGGGTCCCAGCCTGCTCTCAATGGATCTGCCAATCCACTTCGCGGGTCCGGTGGCAGTACCAATAGCACGAGCCACAGCAACAACGGTCTCACACCGGCCGCGGCTTCGGGCGCCTACAATGGGCACTATGGATCCGGCGTCCGTCAGCACTCGGCGCCCGGCGAGTATCCTACAGGTAGCTTTGCTGGTTCAGCCGACGGCCACGGCATGGCAACTGCAGCCCAGATGGGCTGGGATCCCACAACAGCAGCGGCCGCAGCTGCAGCAGCTGCTGCTGCGGGCTATTATCCCAACAGCGGTGCTGCTCCCGCCAACTTTGCATCCTTCCAGCCACAAGCGGCCCATCATGCAGCAGGCGCCTATCCCTTTGCCGGTCAGCCTCCCTACGCGGGTGGCCCTGCCGGCTCGTCTGGTTTCGAGCCCAATCCCTACTTTACCGCCGCCTCTGGCTACCTTGGCTTTCCCGACGGATCTGCACCCGGCTTCCCACCAGGATCGATGGCAGCTGCTGCAGCCGACCCGTACGGCGGTGCTGGCATGATGCCCATGGCCGGAGGCTCGGTCGTCGGCGGGGCCGGACGACCCAACATGCTCTCGCGACAGGGCACCCAGATGTCGATGATGTCTGGCGCCTCGAGCGGCATTGGCCTTTCGTCTAACCCGCGGCGCAAGTCCAAGGATAGTGCGCCGCAGCAGACGCTGCCCTTCAACAAGTCGTTTGTGACCGAGTACCGCCAGCGCATGAAGGGCGATCCGGACCCCGAGGCGCAGTTTGCGTTTGCCAAGTACCTCATCGAGGCGGCCAAGAAGGTGCACGACCCTGCCGACGGTCCCAAGCAGCAGCGCAAGTATCGCGACGCCCTGCTCTCCGAGTCGCTCAAACTGATCAAGCGGCTCGCGACCACGGGCATGGGCCTCGGCAAGCCGCCGTATGCGGAGGCACAGTTCTTCCTTGCCAACTGTTTCGGCAACGGCAGCCTGGGTCTGCAGGTCGACCACGAGAAGGCCTACAACCTGTACGTGCAGGCGTCGAAACAGAACCATCCGGCTGCCACGTACCGCACGGCCGTGTGCAACGAGGTGGGTGCGGGCACGCGGCGCGACCATCACCGCGCGGTTCTCTTCTACCGCAAGGCGTCGGCGCTGGGCGATACGGCGGGCATGTACAAGCTCGGAATGGTGCTGCTCAACGGCATGCTTGGACAGCCGCGCAACGTGCGCGAGGCCATCGTGTGGCTCAAGCGTGCCGCAGCACAGGCAGACGAGGACAATCCACATGCCCTCCACGAGCTCGGACTCTTGCACGAGAAGCCCACCAACGGCGTCGTGCTCCACGACGAGGCGTATGCGCGCGAGCTCTTTACGCAGGCGGCCCAGCTCGGATATGCACCCTCGCAGTTCAAGCTGGGCAGTGCGTATGAGTATGGCAACCTGACGTGTCCCGTTGACCCGCGCCGCTCGATTGCGTGGTATACCAAGGCGGCTGGTAAGGGCGACGGCGAGTCGGAACTTGCCCTCTCCGGATGGTATCTGACCGGCTCGGAGGGCGTTCTGAAGCAGTCTGACTCAGAGGCCTACCTCTGGGCCCGTCGTGCAGCATCCAAGGGAATCCCCAAGGCAGAATACGCCGTCGGCTACTACTCGGAAGTAGGCATCGGCGTCGAATCCAACCTCGAAGAGGCAAAACGCTGGTACATGCGTGCAGCTGCGCAGGGCAACAAACGCGCCATGCAACGCCTCACCGAACTCAAGAAAATGAAGGCCGCCGGTATGACCGGTAAGAAGGGCGCAAGACCTACCCGAAAGGACGCCGAGACCGAGTGCGTCGTCATGTAGACACCCCCCGGGGGCCCTTTTTTCTTCTTTTGTTTTTTTGTTTGCACTTTGAACCCGAGCTCGCTTTTGTTTTTTTTTTTCTCTCTCTCTCTCGGGGAGTCGGACAAGAGGCGCAGATTCACTGGAGCAGGTGGTTGAGGTCGAGGTCGACATCGAGTCGTCGCGAGATTGCAAGTTTGCTCGTCAGTCGTCACTCGTCTGTCGTCTGTTGTTTGAATCGACAGATTCCCCAAGGTTTTCCAAGAAAGATGAGAGAGCTCCCGTCGCGCCCGCTTTCTCTCTCTCTCACTTTCTCTCTCTTTGTGTCCTTGATTGTTGATTGTTGGAACAAGTCTCGGTCTCAAAGTGGGGGAAAAGGGGGGGGGGGGGTGTGGTTCTGGAACTGTTTCGACTCGGAACTTGATCCAGGGGTTAGTCTGGGCTAGGGGGCATGGGTCGCTAGAGCAGGGCACTTTTCCATACCCTGGCTTTTGTCTCCAGCTTCACGTAATCGGAGGGGCGGAGGGGGGGGGGAGGGGCTGGGAATATGTGCCAATAGTGCCGAGCAATTCTTGCATCTTGGGTTCTTATTTGTCTCGTCTCTTTATCCGCAATTCTTCGGGGTTGGATCGAATCGCGATACTTTGTCTTTCACTAACGACTCATGCACTCATGCACTCACGCATTTGAGGACGTTTCCGCTTCCTCACTTTCGCTCTTTCTCACTTTGGCTCTTTGGCTGTTTGGCTCGTTGGATGTCTAACCCATCCTTACACCCTCCCTCATCGGGTTCTCATTCATCGTTCGTCATTCGTCAATTCTTCCAATCATCAATGCCGATATACACCGTGCTCGTATCGCTTGTGCTTCGTGCATTGAATCATTGAATCGCGCTGCTAATTAGACATCGTCCCATCTCGTCTTATCCTCGATGCGTCTCATTGCGTCTCGTTGCGTCAAGTACGTTGTTGTCCGTCCATTGTCGTTGTTTTGCCTGTGGTTTGTCGGTACACTTTTTACGGTCGGTGTGTGTTGTGTGTGAGAAGGTTGTGCGGTGGGGCTTTGTAATGCGTGTTGCAGTTCAGGTCAGGTGTCTCTTGTTCCTTGTCCAGACGCTCAACACTCTACACACTGTCCCTGTTTTCCCCCCCGCACACACACCCACACACACACATACACACGATTACATTGAACCAGTGACCGAGTAGAACATTTCCCAGGACTCATCTTGGCTTGTTGGCTGCGTGGAGACTGCACTTTCTGCTGTCCTGGGTCGAGCATTTCGGGCGCGTGTTTGATCGTATGCTTGGGGGTTTTTTTGGGATCGTCATGCGTCATGCGTCATGCCTCATGCGTCGTCTGTTTTCAGTTATCAGGTGTGCATTCGGCATTGTTTGGCATGCAATTTAGGTCTGGATACTCAGACATTCAACATCCCTCAACCGTTTTTATGCCGGCATATTTCCTGAAAAAAGGGGTCGGGAGAGGGGGGGAAGGACCAGCGGTGGGAAAGCGAGTCAAAAAGCCTTGCGTGTCAAGAACCCGACCGTGAATTGCGCTCAAGGAGAGTCAAGCGCAGTCGTCGTATTGTGAGGCGTTGCGTCCAAACTACCGTATCCGACTTGCCCAGTGTCCCGATGCCCCGAACCCCCCAAGCCCCAAAGCCCCGATGCCATGATGGCCTGGGATGGCGCCACTCGCACGCTCCCGCTCTGGCCAATTCGACCGACTCAGGACACCTGAACGTGGGCCCTACTTTCACAAACTGCCCACTTTGCCCACTTTGCACACGGAGAAAATTCGTCTCTTTCTCTTCAAGTCAGCGTCGTCGACGAAGCCTCGCTGCTACACTACACTGCACTACACTGGATTGATCGAATCAGGCCGGTTTACTGTCCGAGCCTCACGCGTCTGGCGGAGGGGGGGTTAGGCTGGGAGGCTAGAGACGAGCGCGGAGATTAGGTGCAGACTTTTTCGCATCCTGACCCGCACCAGTGTTGGCGGCTTTCTCGCGCCCGATGCGCGCAAGGTGGGCAAGATGCAGACGCACCTGGTGATCGAATGTGAGTTTCTGCCTCAGTTCTGCACTGACTTGGAGTTGCAGCTCGACTTTTGCGTTTGTGTCGGAGTTGCTTTGGTCGGCAGAAGAAGCGGATTTGGGAGGGAAGCCAGCGATGTGGGAGAACAAGTCGCCGAGGACGGGGAGGAACTTGTATCCGTGTCCGGAGTCGCCGGATGCTATCCATACGTTTTTCCATTTTTCTGTCGTCGTTGTCGTTCCCTGCTTTCCCTGTTCTCCTTGCTCCGCAGAGCCTCGAGCAGCACCCGTCGTCGAAGGAGAAAGTGAAAGAGGAAGGGGAAGTCGATCGACAATCCAATTCTCATCCAGCGTGTCCGAGTACCAGCAGACCCGGGTCGTGACGACACGCGACACGTCGGCCAGGAACGGATAGATGTCGGCCACCTCTGCCAGCATCTGCTGGAGCTGCGAGGCCGGGATGGTAGATTGGCACTTTTCAAACGCGTGGCGCTGTGTCTGTGTCTGTGCCTGTGCCTGTGCCTGCTTGTGCTCTTGAGCTTGAGCCTGAGCCTGAGCCTGGGCTCGAGAATCCTCGAACCGGGGAAACGTGCCACTGTACTCTTCCGACGTCGATGGAGGACGGGGGAACTGAAATCCGGGCGAATGAATGGCTATCTTGACGCGCCAGGTGTCGCGACTAGGATCGACAAGTGTGGGTTCAAAGATGTAGAATCCCGAGCTAAAGTTGAGAATGACGGGGGTGTTTTGGAGCAGCTTTGCCTCCTGGGGGGTGATGGAGAGCAGCACGACACACTGGGCGGATGGACGGGTGGGAGTGATTGGCAGACCCGGCGCAAACGTGTCGATCAGATCGCACGTCCATGCGCCCGTACACAGCACGACATTGCTGGCGTGGAACGTCCTGCCGTCTCTACACCTGACTCCTTGCACCTCCCGAGCTTCTCCCCGCTGATCTTGATCTCGATCTTGGTTCAAGAGCAGCGAATCGACATGCGCACCAGGGACAACACGCACCCCCTGGCGTTTCGCCTGGTCCAGCAGCGCACGGCAGGCATTATTAGCCTCGGCCCACCCACCCCGCGGGTTAAAGTATCCCGTCTGGGTGGCGCCGAATCCAGCGAGGCCGGGACCTAGCTTTACGTTTGTGCGGCTGGAGGCGAAGATGGCCTCGATCTGGTTGTCGTGCTCCAGCAGGTGGGCGGGAGGTGGCAGTGAGAGTCCCGGGGCGGTGTATTCGAGTCGAGACTCGTGCGAGAGGGCGGCGTTGAAGACGCCCTGCTTGGCGTACTGCTCTGCTGAGCCTTTTTCGGTAGATCCGAAAATGACTTGCTCTTCCAGTTCACCTGCTTCTCCTTTCCCTTTTCCTTCTTTATCCGCTACACTAGAGTTGGAATTGGAGTTGGAGTTGGAGTTGGAGTTGGGCAGGGAAGAAGAGCGAAACAACACGCCCGTTTCATGGTAGAACGGTTTGAGGGTGGGATGGGTTCTCCAACGACTGATGGCGAGTTTGGCGAGGGAGGTGTAGGTGGTATCGGAGTAGTCTGCACGGATGATTTTGTTGAGGTCGTGGGATGCGCCGTCTACTGCGACGTAGCCGTCGGTGGAGCGGTCGAGTACGACGACCGAGTAGCCGTTCTTGGAGAGCGTGTAGGCCAGGGATGTGCCGTACACTCCTGCTCCTACGATTACAAAGTCGGTCGCCGCTGAGCCAGCAGAGGAAGAGGGACGAGATGCCGACGGCATGGTGCTACACAGTCCCCTGCCCCCGTGTCACAAAAGGTGCGACTTGGAAGTTGGAACTTGCAGTTGGAACTCGTGGAGTGGAGTGGAGTGTCGTGTGGACAGGATGGTGATGTCTGAACGAGAAGATCTTGTCGCGAGAGGAAAGTGGAAAATCGGGGCCAAAAGTGACACCAAGACACATGCACACGCGAGCACGGACAAGAACACGGCCGGCAGATGAAGTCCACGTCGACACACCCCCCCACACCCACACACACTCTCTCTTTCTCTTTTTCTCTCTTTGAACAGACTCTTGCGTTCGTCATTCTGCTCCTTGCGAGGAAACTAGACGGACAAGATCGACGCGGACAGCAGTAGAATTGTCCCAGGCGGGTTGAACTGATAGACACATGGCGCCTTGCAGCTGCACGTACAGTGTCCGTGGGTGTACACTGTACAGTGAGTGGGTTGCGTGGGTTGGGTGGGTTTGACCAGCTGACTCGACCTTCGACCTTCGACACTCGACACTGAACAGACTGGGAAGCACCCGTATCATCTCAAAGTACTACAGTACACCATCGCGAGCCGAGCCGAGCCGAACATTTCATCCGACCGACGGACCAATCAATTTCCTGTCGCGCAAAGAAGCTTTAAACTCTCCGAGGGTGGGAAAAAGCACTCAAGTACTGTACAGCAAGTATCGTACAGAGTAGTATGGCAGGAGAATGAAAAAAATGAATTGAGCCGTGGGTCGACTTGAAAGGAGAAAAGGAGACATTTTTGGCCGAGCAACAGCGCGAAATTCACCGTTTTTTTTTTCCACATCGGTTCTGCCGACGCCGTCTTTTCCGCCGCCGCCGCTGCCGCCCATCATGCAAAGCAAGGCACGAACTGTGGCACACATAGATACGTAGTCTAACAAAAGCTGAAAGAGAAATTCACCTCCGACTCAAGCTGCCAAAAAACAAAATACTAGGACAGTATACTTGTTTCCCCTCCCCCCCCCCCCGATCCCCCGATTGATCAATGTCGTTTCAGTTCGCCATGTACCAGTCTAAACTCACACCGTAGGGGTGTACTGTACTGTAGCAACTCTTCACGACTCTGTCCCACCACACCGAGATAAATGGAGGCATCGTAGTACACTTAACATAACAAACAGACACGCCGGCACGCATTCCCGAGCTCCACTCGAGCATCATCATCGATGCAAATTTACTTGCACAACTGGCAATACTTGGACTTGGACACAAATGAGATTGATGAACAGCCCAACCCAACCCGAGGGAATGGAATGAAAGAAAAAAAAAAAGGTCTAGCCAAAAGTCTGGGAGCTTTTCCCGACGCGTTTCTGCTTGCTGAGACGCCACTCGTCCTGGTGTTTTGCAAACCTGTCAAAGAGGGGAGCGATTTTCTCCTGGCGTTTGCGTTTGCTGATCTGGCTGGCTTCGGCAGGTCGGAAGAAGCGGGGGGCTACCTCGACGAGCCATTTGGGTTCGATCGCCGTTACTTCCCGCATATACTCTCTGGTGGTGAGTACGACTTCGTGGTAGACGCAGTATTCAGGCGCACGGTTGAACAGGGCACTCGAAGGGTGGATGTACACCGTGCCCCCGGCCTCGGCGAGCGACTTGTATCCTTCCTGCGGATCCTTCTTGGCCGCATTGCGAAAGTAGCCGGAACAGATCGCCTTGCGCACCCGGTTGTAGTTTTTGCCACACGACACAATGTCGTGGTTGTAGCGGTCCATGATGCCCACCAGCTGCTTGCGCACGTCCTGGGCACGCCGCAGACTGCGTCCCTGTACAAAGTTGTCCATGCACCACGGCATGGAAAACTTGCTGGCTGCCCAGCCGTTGTACACCGTCAGCAGCGTCAGGTGGTCGCCCTCGGGCTGGAAGAACTTGGCCTTCTTGGCGTCGGCCTGCGTCTGCTTGTCCTTGGGACGGTAGAATACGTTCTGCACACTCAGCATGGCGACGATCGACAGCAGCTCCTCGGAACACCCGAGATCCACCGACGCAATCAGCATCTTGGACATCATGGGCTCCATGGGGAAGTCGGCCATCTTGCGGCCCAGCCGCGTCAGCAGCCCTTCGTCGTCGAGCGCAGAGAGCGCATACAGACTCTCGAGCGCCGTCAGCAGCGTCTGCGCCGGCGGCGGATCCATAAAGTCAAAGTTGACCAGATCGTTGATGCCCATCGCCTTGAGTGCCAGGATGGTCGACGCCAGATTCTGCCGCTGGATGTCCGGGATCGAGTTGGGCAGCATCTCGTTGCGGTACGCCGCCTCCGTGTAGAGGCGGTAGCACTTGCCCGGTCCCGTCCGCCCTGCGCGGCCGGCACGCTGGCGTGCCTGTGCCTGCGAGATCGGCGTCACCACCAGCGAGTCCATGCCCAGCCGCGGGTCGTACGCATTCTGCTTGACAAAGCCCGGATCGATCACGTAGTAGATGCCGTCGATCGTGATGCTCGTCTCGGCGATGTTGGTGGCCAGAATCACCTTGCGCGAGCCTGCGGGAGTAGGCTCAAAGATGCGCGACTGCATCTCGGACGGCAGTGCCGAGTAGACGGGCAGGATGATCAGTTCGGGCACACTCGGACCCAGCGCCTTCATGCGCTCAAACAGAATCTCGCAGCTCGTGTCGATCTCCTCCTGGCCCGTCAGGAACACCAGAATGTCGCCCGTGGGCTCGGAAAGGTGGATCTGCATCACCGTGATCAGCGCCGCATCGAGGTAGTCGGACTCGGGCTCCTTGGTATACAGGATCTCGACCGGGAATGTGCGGCCTGGGATCGTAAAGATGGGACAGCCGAAAAAGTAGGTGGAAAACTTTTCGGCGTCGAGCGTGGCCGAGGTTACGATGAGCTTGAGATCCGGTCGGCGTCGGAGTGCCTTTTTCAGCAGTCCAAACAGCACGTCGGTGGCAATGGTGCGCTCGTGCGCCTCGTCGAGCATGATGACCGAGTAGTTGGAGACGTCCGGATCCACAAGGCACTCGCGCTGGAGCATGCCGTCGGTCATGTACTTGATGCGCGTCTCGGGACTGGTGCAGTCCTCGAAGCGGATCGTGTAGCCCACCTCCTGGCCGACGCGGCAGCCCACCTCCTCGGCCACGCGCTTGGCCACACTGACGGCGGCGACACGACGCGGCTGGGTGCAGCCGATCTTTTTGCCGCGGTCCGCAAATCCTTCCTCGGCAAGATACTGGGTCATCTGGGTGGTCTTGCCCGAGCCGGTGTCGCCGACGACGATCAGGACCTGGTTGTCGCGGATGGCCTGGACGAGCTGCTGGCGCAGCTTGTAGATGGGCAGGCTCTGGCGCTGCTCCTGCATCGAGAGGCTGGTGATCCTGCCAAACGTGACGGCCTTGTTGAACGTCTCGCGCTTCCACGCGGGCTGGTCTTGGGCCTTTTGGCCCATGATGTTGCCGCGGCGATCCTGGGCAAACATGCGGTCGCCCTGCTGTGCCATGGGATCCAGCCAGCCCGAGGTCATGTCGGAGGTCTCGGCGTCGGCCTGCTCCTCGGCTTCTTGCTTGCGGATCTCGCGACGCTCCTTGGCGAGCGAGGCACCGGCCATGGCGGCGCGGTTGAGGGTGCCGTCGGGCGCCTTGACGATCTTGACGGGCGACATCTCGATCGAGGTACTGGTCTGGCCCTTGAGGAAGGGTGCTTCTTTTTCGTTGACTTCGATGTCGATCTCTTCGTCGTCGTCGTCGTGATTCATGCCTGGCTTGCTGAGTGGGGTGCGCAGGTCGTCCTCCATGAGTTCGGGATAGTCGCTCGCCTTGGCTGCGCCGCTGGCAATGAGTTGGCGGAGCTCCCATCGCTCTGGACTGGTGAGCCGCTTCATGCTGCGTCCGCGTCCGTCTTCCTTGATTGCAATGCCACTACCTGCTCCTCCGCCACTTGCACCTCGACTGCCGCCGAGCGGTGCGCTATTGGCTCCACTGGCGGAGCGAGCTGCTATGAGCTCGCGCTCTTCGGCCATCTCGGCTTCGCTCTTGACGCGTAGATGCGGTGTGAGATCTCGTCCGGTGGCCTGATCGACGTCCTTCATCGAGAGGCCGATGCGGTCGCCTACCACCGACATGACTTTGACCTTGACCTGCTGGCCTCTGGAGAGCATGTCGGACGGATGAGTGATGCGAGCGCCGGCGGATATGGAGCCGACATGGACCATGCCCTCGAAGCGGCCGCGCAGACCCTCGAGGCTGATAAAGGCGCCAAAGTCTCGCATGTTGCTGACCTTGCCCGGGTAGATCTTGTAGAGCTGCGGACGCTCGTCGGGCACGGACTGAGACGAGAGGTGGTGTGGGGGACGGTCGTCTCTACCACGCCGAGATGGGGTGCTTGCAGAGCGGTCATCGCTGTAGCGTTCGTTGTAGATGTTTCTGGACGAGGAGGCGGTGGGCGGGGAGCGGGATGCATTCCGTTCGCGACGCCACGAGGAGCTGGAATCCGGACTGCGTCTTCGTTGCTTTGACGAGCTGGCCATGTCTTCAAACTCCTTCATGAACTCGTCGACGGCGTTGCGGGCAGGCTGGTCTTTGGCGGCAGCGGCAGCAGGACGAGCGTGGGCGTCTGGCGACTTTGTGCGTGGCGGCGAGGGAGGTTTCCACTCCTGGTCCTGGATTGCGAGGCCTGGAAACATGCGTTTTTTGCGTTCGCGCTCCTCTTGGTCTTCTGTTGCTCTTTGCTTGCCCTTGGCGTCGCCGCTGTCATTGGCAGGGTGGCCGTTGGCGCCGTTGGAGCCGTTTGCTGTGGAGGAAGCGGAGGGTTTTTTGTGTTTGGGATGCATGCGAAGGATGAGTCTGTCGAGGTTGGAGACAAAGCTGTCGGGGAACTCGGCGCCGACATCTGCGAGCTTTGCCTTGAAGTCGGCGATGGATGTGGCCTGGTCGTGGAGTGAGATGATGAACTCGGCTAGGACGCGGTCGTTGATGCCGGTGTGGTTGAGCAGCTCGGCAGCCACCTTGCCGGTGAGGGCGAGGAGCTCGAGCTGGTAGAGCTCGTCGTTTGTAGACGACATCTTCACTAGCTCTCTGTGACTCCTTCTCTCTACGTAGAAATGCAGCGAGTAAGAGCTGGACAGGGACAAAGAATGGTGGTGGTCCTGGTGATGGTGGAGCGAGTGGTTCGAGGTGAGAGGTGGGTGGATTGATTGGTGCATTCCGAGATGCAGCAATGCAGGGTTTGCTGCGCTCACTTTTTTTTGTTGGAACATTCACTCACTGAGCCAACCTTCACAACGATATTCCAGGAAACGAGTGTAAGATTGAAAGGTGACGACGTCACGCGCTCAGCAAGCAGCACAACGTTGCAGTGAGTTACTCTGTGTCGTAGTATGTCTCTCATTATTATTTTGTGTCGGTTGGGTTGGATATGTGTGAGTGTGTGTGTGTGTATGTGTCGTCTGCGCATTTGGCTTTTTACTGCACTTTGCTCGACTTCTCCACTCGACAAGGGTGTGCGTATGTGCATGTGCGAGTACGTGTTGTATGCGTGTGTGTGTGTATGTGAGAAGAAGAAGAAGACCCAACCAGCCTCGCATCACCACTTAGCTCAGTCCTTCCACTCACACCAACCACATCCATCATCATAGCGCTTTTTCTTTCTTTCTCCAAAAGCGACGCCGACCGACCAGTCAGTCACCGAACTCGTCCTCCAACATGGGCGTTTTCAACGCGCTCGTCAGCGGGAGCTTTCTCCCCTGGCGACGTGCTAGCAAGGAGACCGACTACGAGACCGTGCTCTCTGCCCTCGATCGCGACATTGTCGATGTACAGACGCGGCTTGCCCAGATCCGTCGACGCATGCGCAGGGCCTCCGTCGGGCTGACGATTCAGGCGTTTTTGCTCTGGGCTATCTACACTGTCCTGTGCTGGTTCTTTGGTCTCTTGACCCTGTCTTCCCCCTCGTCGTCCTCTTCGTCCTCTGGCTCGTCTTCGAAAATGCTTCTGGTCTGGACGCCCGTGCTCGCATCCCCGCTCCTCATCATCTCGACAAGACGCATCGTCAAGTGGTGGTACAAACGCATCGGCGCTGCCGAGGAAAAGCACCTCATCGACCTCAAGCGGCGCAAGCGCGACAAGATTGACGAGATCAAACGCGCGACCAGGTACGATCACCTGCGCATGCTTCTCGACAAGTACGATGATGCAGGTGCCCGGGCAGGCTCGCTGTCGGATGCCGGCGCTACAACGCCTGGAAAGAAGAAGGATAAGAAGGGGCAGATGCAGATGCAGATGCAGACGCAGGCCCAGGCCCAGGCGACGGGCACGCCTGCTGGCTCGGCAGCCGGGAACAAGGGTGGAGCAGCCGCAGCGGCACTACAGACGCCACAGCGGGGCGGTGTATCGAGCATCCCGCCGCTCAACACGCCAGAAGGGCAAGCGCTGCAGGCTCAGCGAATGGCACTGATGCGATCTCAAGGCAGCGGCGGCGGTGGTGGTGGTGGTGGTGGTTTTGTAGGTGCTGTCCCGCCGTCCACTCCGATGCCAAAGACATGGATGGACAAGCTAGCAGACGCCGTGCTAGGCGCAGACCCATCCTCCCTAGGTCCCGAGCAGAAATACGCCCTCGTCTGCCCACGCTGCAAACACCACAACGGCCTAGCGCTGCGCGAAGAGTTCCACGAGCTGCAGTACATCTGTCCGCACTGCGGGCAGTTTAACTCTCGACGGCCGAGTTCGGCGCCGGTTGGCTCGCCGTTTGCGGCGGGCGGGTCGGGTCTGTCTAGCAATGGATCGCGGGGGTTGTTGGGGGAGGAGGAGACTCCGACGAAAGTGAAGCGGGGGGCGGTGGGCGGTGTGGATGGGAGCAGTAGGCTTAGGATACGTGCTGATGCGGATGATGACGACAGCGACGTAGATGACCAGAAGAACGGTGCTGCTGGACATCAAGGCATCGACAAAGAGGACAAAGAGGAGAAAGAGGAGGAGGAGGAAGA
Organism: Testicularia cyperi; assembly: GCA_003144125.1. NCBI lineage: Eukaryota > Fungi > Basidiomycota > Ustilaginomycetes > Ustilaginales > Anthracoideaceae > Testicularia > Testicularia cyperi. The sequence continues at coordinate 4,973 of KZ819231.1, read as the reverse complement.
AGAGGACGACAGACCACCAGTCGCGACACTGCAGGACCAGAACAAGGACGCACCACACACATCCTCCAGCCTTGCTTCCGCCGACTCGTCGCGCGACCACAGACTCCAGTCGCTGCGATCACGCAAGTCGACCACTTCCACTTCCGCCTCCGCCTCCGCCTCCGCGGGCAAGGAACCCTACAGTATGGATCTGGATGATTGAGCCGAGCTGAGCCGAGCTCCACTTGTCCACCCTCTCCACACGCAGAGCGAGCGCCACAGAGAGAGGGAAAGAGAGAGAGAGAGAGAGAGAGAGAGAGCAGACCCACGGCTTCCGGCCTCTTCTTTCCTCGGCTATGCAAGATCGCTATCTCTGTGTTACTGAGTCGAACTGGAAATGGAAACCTGCACGCACAGACACGGGGATTCCCATGGCAACGGCAACAACACCATCCCTACAATCTATTGTATTCTCACATGCACGCAACATCGCACGGCCGACGATTGTGGTTTCAAAAAAGAAGAAAAAAACAGGCTCAGAGTGGGGGAAATCGACAGTGGTGCAACACGCCTCCCTGACGTCGCATGGTTGGAGAGTGTGGAGTGTAGAGTGTTTGTGCTCGTACTCGACAAGTTTGAGGTGGGGAATCGAGAGTGGAGATTCGAGAGCGTGCTGCCGAAGCGGTAGCGAAGGGAGTGGTGAATCCGATGTCGATGCGGCAAGGGACTCATTCATACACGCTATCCAGGATAGCTTTGACGCCCTTGTAGTAGTCCGAGTCTCTGCCGTCCTTTCCCGCGACCTGATCGGCGACGATTTCCGGCTGGTTAGGATCGAGTCCGCGGTCCTTGAGGGTGGTTTTGAGGCCGAGAGAGTCGACGAGGGCCTGTATGGCGTCTGCGACTTTGGCGGCCGAGTGTCTGAGGGCGTCGATTTGGGCTGCTGAGGGGTTGTTGGGCGGGAGGGGGGAGGAGAGGAGTGGGGCAGGCGAGGGGTTGAAGGGGGCAGGGATGAAGGGGAGTGTATCTGCCAGATTCCAGAGGTGGGGGAGGGGGGTTTGGGGGTAGTTGGCAACAAAGCGGACGGTGGGCGCCAGGGTGATGCAGCTGGTGATGCCGTGCGGGATGCTGTAGGTTGCGCCGAGTTTGTGGCCTAGGCCGTGCGAGAGGCCGAGTGCGCCCAGCCGGGATTCCGGCCAGAGCGAGTTGAAGCAGGCCAGCTGCAGACGCTGTCTGATCTCTACATCCTTCGGATTCTGTTTCGACAGCGGCAGAAGCGTGAACAGTTCCCGGATGGAGGACTGGACAGAAGGCTTGATCAAGAGATGCGTGTCTTTGCGGTAGAGAAACTCGACGGCGTGGTCGAGTGCCCGGATGCCCGTGGACAGCCAGAGTGTCTCGGGAGTATCCAGCGTCAGTTGGGCATCGTACACAATGACGCGCGGCGTGAGGTTGCGAGACGTGACGCCGATCTTGTGACCGTCGTCGCTCTTGAAGCCGGCGTTCTGCGTGGTCTCCGCCACCGAGAGGGTGGTGGGGATGGCAATGGTGGGGATAAAGTCTTCCGCTCGGCTGAGCGGGTTCTTTGCACTCTCCTCTCCAAACTTGACAGAGTGCGTATAGTACGAGACCGCCTTTGCCGCATCGATGGGCGACCCTCCGCCAACAGCTACAATCACATCGGCCTGGCTGTTTTTCATTCGCTCCACCACCTCGCGGATTCCGGCGACGGGGGCATGTTCGCCAATGTCGTAGAACGTCTCGCCCGAGTAGTAGCCTTTGGAGGAGAGCGCCTTTTGCACTTTGGCAATCACATCGGTCTTGGTAGCTAGACTCTTGCCCGTCAGGATAAAGGCTTTTTTCGACTTGAGATTCAGTCCCTCGATCGCAGCTGGCAGCGACGAGGCGAGACAGCCTTGTCCAAAGTAGACCGTCTGCAGCAGAGTGTTGCGATAGATGCCGGCGGGTGCAGCCATCTTTGCTTTACTTGCTCGATTTCCAAAAACGATCGTGTAGGCGTAATCGAAAACAGTCGAAAGGTCGAGATGGTAAACTCTCTGCAAAGAAAAGAAGCGATGGTCGCCTTTGTTATGAATTGACCAAGGCAATCCAGAAGGGGATGAAGAGCGAGGGGCGGGGTTCGAGGAGAGGAATGCCAGTTGCCCCGTCCGATGGATAGCCGTGACTTGCAATGATTACTGACTTTGTACTAAGTTATACAGTACAGTACGTCAGTCAGCCGTGGTTGCCTGACATCAATTATTCATTAATGATTTATGGTTGCCGAAGCCGGACTGTAACTTGTTAGACTGAAAATGCAGTAAACGAGGAATAAAAGTGAGAAAAAACATTCCCGGCCGGGGAATCGAACCCCGATCTCAGCAGCACCGCACGCGCGTACGAACACGCCTGCATCTGGTGAAAGTGCCGTATACTAACCGTTGTACTAACTGGGACCTTTTGGTGCTCTGGCCGGGAATGGCACTTATATACTCTAATCACTTTTACCAAGTAGGACAAAGACTCAACTTGTTCTGACATTGCCTAGTCTTCAGCTCGCCACTGGGTGGTCTTGCTGCATACCCTCAACTCAAGGCAATGACTCTCACGCCATGCGAAACCAGCCCTGTCCTCACTCAGAATCCCGCAGGCAATGTAGCAATTGTATCCCTCTATCTCGCGAAATTTGGTCCAGGGCTCTCGGGGGGTCGAACCTCTCACCGCTCGCGATTGCGATTGCGATTGCGATTGTGATTGCGATTGTTCGCTTCGTCCATTGATCCGGGTCGGGGGTCGGGAGTCGGGGGTCGGGGGTCGGGGGTCTTTCCGACCCGCGCCGACCATAGCAGGGTGCATTGGCATGCTGAACACGACGGCGGCCAGAATGCCAGAATGGCTGTGTTTCTAACGCTCGACTGTCAACGCAGGTCGGTGGTCGGACACATTTTTTACCGCCATTTTTTTTTGTGGCGATGCCTGGCTTGCCAACACATCTTCGTGCAAGGCTGCGTAGTACACCCGCAAGCGGAGCCAGTATCGCTGTGCACGCTGTGATGGTTTCGTGTCGTGCACGACACGGGAGAGAATGGACAACGGAGCAGCGAAGAGAGAGAGACAGGTGTTGGTTTTGGGCCGTATTGCGTGTAAGCTCGGGAATGCCATGACCGGCGTTAGATCTCACAACTCTGATCTCGGCGAGTTCTCTCTTCTCTCTCCTGCCGAGAGTTCACCGTTCGGGACGTCAGACTGACAACTCTACCGAACTTGGGGGGCCAAAACCTTTGTGCGCGTCCATCGAAGCAAGAAAACACACGAGAGAGAGACAGCAGGAGGGAGCCAGCGACACTCGATCCTAAACGTCGCGGTCGGACAAACCACTGCCGGTGCCACTGCGGTTCTCTGGTCGAAGCTGGGAACGGCGCGTGTATGCCCCATGTCTATCTGCAGCTTGGTGGTTGGGGTCATGGGAAGCCACAAGTAGCGGGAACGAACCGTGCTTCCGAGAAATGAATAACGGTGCGCGGGGTTCTCCGTCTCTTTCGTCCATCGTCCTTCTTCCCGTAATCACGAGCCACGAGCCACGGGATACAACCAGCCCTGCTCTTTGATGGGTTTTGAATCAACCGGCAAAAAATTGGCTGGTCGGCCGGCTGGCTGGTCGATGTGGACAAGGTCGCAGAACCGAACCCCAGATCAGCCACGACACGACGACGAAGCACGGAGCCATTGCATCCAATCCATCAGCAATCACTCGACTCGACTCCAAAAGCCTTGTCGTGCTTGTCTTGCACTTTTCGAAAGCCATGTGCGATATCGACGGGATGGCATTACCAAGTTTATACGAGAGCTGAAGAGAAACGGTGAGGAGAGAAGCGAGGAGTGTGTGTGGTGGTGGTGGTGGTGGTTGAATGTTTACTCGTCGTGACCGGCCTCGAGGTGACCAGCTTTGGAGTTGTAGTATGCGTTCTTCTTCTTGGCCCAAGCGATGAGGCCGTATCCTGCATGTCAAAGGTTGCACAGAGAGGGAAAAAAAAGAAACATGAAAAGAAGCCATGTTGCGTGTATGTCAGTATACCTTCTGTTCGCACATTGTCGATGCAGGTTGGTGCTGGTGTGTCCAGTCTCGTCTTCTTTTTCTCTCTCGCCGGGATCAAAAAATGGTGCAAATTTCGGCAGCTTCCGACAATGTACCACACGGAACCGGTTTTGGAATGCCAAGCGTCGAGCAGGGAGGTGGCAACGTACCAACGGCAAAAGGAAGGGCAAAGTAAGGAGCCTGAGCCATGATGCGCTTGAATCCGAAGAAGATGTAGCCCTTGAGGGCGCCCTTCATTGCGTTTTGCTGGAAGGGCGAGATGGCGTACGAGACGATGCCGCGTTGGGTAGGGCCGCCCATGTCGCCCCACCAGCCCATGTACTTTTTGCCGGTGGGCATGCCGGAGAATGTGACCTGAGAAGCTCGCATGTTTGACGATGATTAGCACTGCTATGCGACGACAAGAAGTGCGATGGTGACGATGGTGACGATCGGCGGTAGGGTTAGAGGATGCTGGTGTTGGTGTTGCAGTGTCAGGTTCCAACGGTGCAGCTACAGGATCGCAATATCGAATATTGACAGTACAGTACAGTAGTGACCAACGGCAGACTGCAGTCAGTGCCCAGCTTCGAGCTTGGATCTGAGAAGGATTGCCCAATTCCACTTACTCTCCCTCTCTGCCTCTCTGCCTCTCTGCCTCACTCTCCAAAAACTCGCCTCGAGGTTTCGGTGCCGAATGGTTCCACAGCGCATTTCGGTTTCCTCGGGCCCCTCCCCTGCTTCCTGCTTTCGCACACTCCGGAGCCATCCGACTTTGCTCTCGATACGCGACCCTGTTCTCAGCTCTACAGCCGCCAGAGAAAATCTCGACTTTTACGGCCTAACATCGAACCAGATCCCAAATTTACGAACGGAAGCCCTTTCCAGCCCCCTCGAACAGAGCGGTCTTGATTTGTAA
>KZ819230.1:0-26375 GCA_003144125.1 Testicularia cyperi | reverse complement strand
CCCCCCCCCCCCCCCCGCCACACGCGTTCAAAAACAGTGTAATGCTGGAGCAGATTGGCGGGTGGTGCTTCAAGTAGTACGCAGTTCCTTGCAGAGTCGAGTTCGCTACGTCAACACGAGCAATAATCCAATTTTCTCGTCGCACAATTCAATTTTGTCAGTCTGCGGAGAAGGGGAGGAGCAAAGAGAAAGAATGGTATTGAGAGGAAAAATGGACCGGGCTCGGAACCGAGACGATGACATGAGCTCTGGATTCGACTCGCACAGGGAAAGACAGAGGATCAGAAAGCGCGGCGATACTTGAAGGGACAAATGCGTCTGGGTTGACTCGCGGACAGCGTGGTTATGGAGACGGGAAGCGAGATTTGGACCGAGACGGCTTATCGGGCCATCGTGGAATGCTCGCCCTCCCATACGTGATGCGGCATCAGAACTGGCTGTTCATGTTCCAGACAAAGTCTTTAGCTGGAACTCCATTTTTAATGGGCTTGTTCGGGACTGTTGTCATAAGCACGTGTGTGAGCGAAGATCGTATCAGTATGAGTTGACAGGCCAAATGCTGATGGATGAGACCTCGAGGCCTGGACATGCACGGGATAGGGAAATGTCTACGTACCTCGAGACTTTCTGGCGTCATGGTTGGGCAGAACGACTTCGGTGTGACCGGTGGCGATATCTCGGCGCGTTGGGAGAGCTGCAATCATCTCCAGAGTCGACATGACGACCAGTGCAACAAGGCAGACGGATTCGAGCGTGAGGAAAAAGCGCATTTTGAAGGCGAGTTGAGCTGCGTGAAGCGAGATAGGCTGAACCAGCCAACCGACCAGGACAAGACAAGACAAAGCAAAGGTTGAGGGCGGGAAGATCGTAGGTCAGACTTGGACTCGTGGTTCGGGTAGAGCAGCTATCGTGAGTGTGGCAAAAAGCAAAAGCAGCGAGTACAGCTCCAGCGATGTGGTTGAGGATCAAGCCAGAGGCCCCCGAGAGTGTCGGGGGAGAGTCCAATAGAGATCGAGAAGTGGGCTGAGAGGCGGTGAGCAGCCAGTCGCTCTCGACGATTGTGGTAGAAGTGGGGTTCCGATGCCGATATATGAAGGAGCAGCTGGCCAGTGGTGGAGACCCTCGCAAATCTCGTCCACCTTTCCACATGAAGGCAGCGGCCAAGCGAGGTACAAGCAGCCGTGGCTGCATAGGCCTTCCGGCTGTCACCATGTTCTGTATGGGATCGATGATGCAGTTCCAGAGTTTTGTCGCCGAGGCCAGAGCTTCGAGTCGGTTCAGAGTCACGATGTAGACATGAAATCATACTCACCGAGACGAGGCTGTAAGACGATGGTCTTTCAAATGGCAGTGCGCAAAGAACCGGGAACGGACCGAACAGTGGGCGTGTGAGTTCAACCAAGCCTGATCTTTATCCTGGTCTTCAGGACCACGGTCTCAGCTAGAAGTTCGGTCAGACAGAGACAAAGCTGAGACCAGAACCAACGAGGGGGCCGTGATGGAATTAAAAAATTCAGCCCGACACCCGACGTGGCTCCAAAAGGTCCACTGGCAGATTCGTGCGAGGAACCATGCTCTTGGCGAGCAGGTCTGATGTTGAGACGAGTCCGAATGAAGCTCAAAGGGCGGCTGGCTTGCATGATTGTCCTGCAACGCCAGCCGAGCGCAATGACTCTGCAGGGACGACCGACTTTGCCGACATGAAGGAGGGCCGAGGGCCATATGAAAGAGCGTGTGTTGCTCACCAGGGCCGTCGGTATGACGCAAACTCACCAGATGATTGCGTCCTTGACACGAGACTTGGGGAACGGCGATGTGAAGTGTTGGTCTGAAAGAAAAGAACGATGTTCAAGTACATAGTGTCTCGATATATATGTCCTGAAAAAGCCCTCACGGACAAGAAGAAGCCCGAACGTGACCCCAGGGTCGCCGCACTATGCTCGGAGGCGTGCCGCCGATATTGTGGTTGGTGACGAGGCAAAGACCAGCTGTTTGCTGTCCAGCTAACGGCATGGTCACCGATGAATTCATGTTCGACCTAATTTTTCTTCCAAAAGAAGGGCATGTCGACATAATCAGAACGTGGGCAGGCCTCGCGAGCACGGACACAAAGATAGCAGGAATAACGCTGAGACTGAGACTCCATGGATGCGCGATCATGAGCGAACAATCTTTCAAAACCGACGTGGACCCGACTTGGCCGACACGCACAGCGCCGAAAATGCCGGCGCTAGAATGGGCGCTACTTGGGTGATGGTGAGGCTAGTTCCGGAAAAGGGCAGTAGTTTCGAGAGGAATGTATGCAAATCGCAGCCCGGCCGCGGTCGTCAGGCCTGGCGATGGTCTAGAGAAGCTTCGAGTGCAGTAGGTCGATGGACTCGGTATTCGCGGCTGAGAACTCCGCAGAGAAGCGGGGGTGGGTGGGAGTCGATAACCTAAGGCGAGGATGTAGGACAGAAAAGGTGGTACGGATGGCAGAATCTGGAATCATCGCAGACAGCTGTCTGGCTTCGAGCGCTTGAGATCCCAAACTTTCCGGACGCTTGTGGAACTGCTTCGGCGGTCCCCGATAAGGACAAGGTTGGAACGAGTCAAACGCTGGCCCATGATGCACACGTTCGTGTAGCAACCAGGTGGTGGCAACCAGTGAGAAGAGAAGCAGATGGTTAACGAGACGGACCGGATGAGGCGTGTACACAATCACATGATTTGACCGCATCTCGGCAGCAGCGTAGACAGAGATCAACGCACGATTGAGGTTGGCTGAGCTGCTTAACACCGCTGTAGCCGATGCGATGGTGCAGCGATGGAGCCAATGTGTGCCTGCCAAGGCGCGTCGTTTCTCATCCATGATTGCATCGTCCATCGCGGGACGGAACAACGGAGAACGTGAAGCGCAAGAAAAACAGTTGGGCCACGGGAAATACGCCAAGCCGTAACCTCTCAACGAAGTAGTCTGGCTCCGACCGGTCGTCACAGTTGCTGTGATGTGTTTAGACGCAAAGTCTGACATCACTACGCCAACAGCGTTGCAGGCAGGGCTAAAGCTTGTGTGTTGTGAGCACGTGTAGAAGTACAGTTTGCCGTCGGTATCGATAGCTGTTGTCATGAGGAAGAGTACAAAGAAAATGCTGCTGAGGACCAAAAGGGAGACGAGAAGAATGAATGACGACACGCAATCACGCCGTGTTTCGGAGAACTGTTGTTGTCACCCGCATCGATAAGGCGATCCAGGACAAGGCAGAGAGTAGGGCAGAGAAAGGTCAGTCGCCAGTCCACACAGCTACGGCAGCGGACCAGAACCGCATCACATCGGAGAAAGCCGACACCTACCAAGCACCACAGAGTCGCCGCGGAGAAACATTTTGGAGATGAAGCGGTCTTTCTGTAGACAGGATGAGACAAAGTCAGAGTGGCCCATGTTAGCGATGCGCTTCGGCAGCCAGACGGTATCATTGAGCGTCGGAACCGAGGCGACGTACGTTGACTGGCTTCTTGTTCTTGCCCTTCGGGACTTCCGTCCACATCTGTAGGCATAACGCAGACCGTGGAGTGTTAGCTCGTCAGCATTCGCTACCGTGCAAGGACCTTGGTGTACCGCTTCATCTGTGAGTTGACTGGCGCCTTAGCCTTAGGAAAAGGGTTTCGATGGAACGCACCTCTTTGACGTTTTCAAGCACCATGTTGCTATGGCGGTCGAAGGCCTTGACTCTGGCCAAGAGCTTCTTGTTGTTTCGCAACGCTATGAGGATCTGTGTATGGTTGCGCACCGACTGCTGCAGGACCGAGAGCGGCCCTTGCGAGATTTCATATTGTTCCAGCTCTCGGATCTGTGCCTCGTCCAGATCGGACTTGGGCATATTGACGTATTGGCTTGAAACGTAACAACCGTCAGAGAGTGGGAGATTTGGTCAGTTTCGACTACCATGCTGGTCGGTATAGGGTTCAGCCACACTCACCTCATGTTGAGACCTTGTGAGCTCGATAACTAAGCGTGCGGGTCGCTGAGATGTGACTGGTGGTCGTAAAATTGAAGCGGGGCCCGGTGTCGGTTGATGTTGTAGGTACGAGTGCATATGGAAGAGGATGTTGAAAAGGTGGAGAACGCATGTTGCAGTCGCTCGGATCCGGCTCGTGCAGCAACACAGGCACAGAGCCGCAGGTTGGCTGGGCTCGCTCACAAGGATTTTCCATTTGGACGAGTCTTCTGACTCGTGGCTTGGACTGGATCTTGGATTGAAAAAGACACTCGCCAGTCCAGATCTATCCGAATTTGCTCTCATTGAAAATAACCATATCCTATCTGAAGATTGACTCGCGAAGCTTGCCCTGACGCCGCTGCTGAGCATATTTTTTGGGTGAAGGGGCACAAGGTTCTTGAAAGGTGTTGCGGCATCTTCACATCTAGCTTCCACACCTTTTCAGACCTGGCATCAGCATCGATACCTGCCGCGAGGTCATTTTCTTCACTCGCAATGGCGCCTCCGACGTTGAAGCTCGACCCACAGGCCAAGGTGGCCCCTCTGGCACCCCTCGCCCTGGCCAAGGTCATCTCCGCCTCCAGCCCTGCCCAGCAGATCAACGTAGTCTTTGATGAGGGCGTTGCTCCGTCGCTCACCTTGCCTTCGGGCTCCTCCGTCGAAGGCTACGTTCACATTGTTCGCGAGCTGGCTTCGCACTTTGCCGACCTCGGCTTCTCTGGCAAGGACAAGGACCAGAGTGCACAAGTCAACCTCTTTGTCAGCCAGGGCGACAACCTCGCCCTTGCCAGCTTCCAGACTGCTACCAGCATCGCCGACGACCTCGACCAACATCTCGCCCTCCGCACTTTCCTCGTCGGCAATGTCCTCACTGCCGCTGACATCGCCGTCTGGTCCGGCATTCGTGCCAGCAGCCCCGTCATCGGTCTCGTAAAGAAGGGCCTCCACGTCCACCTTCAGCGATGGTTCAACCACGTCGACAGCCTCCCTGCTGTCGGAGATGCGCTCCTCGCCCTTGCCGACGCCAAAGCTGAGAAATTCAAGAACAAAAAGACCGCCGCCGGCTTCGACCTCTTCCTCAAGGACGCCAAGGACGGCGAGGTCGTCACCCGTTTCCCACCCGAGCCTTCGGGCTACCTCCACGTCGGACACGCCAAGGCCGCCATTCTCAACCAGTACTTTGCTCGTCAGTACAAGGGTAAGCTCATTATCCGTTTCGACGACACCAACCCGAGCAAGGAGAAGGCCGAGTTTGAAGAGTCTATCATCGAGGACCTCGCACTTCTTGGCATTAAGGGCGACTTCACTTCGCACACTTCCGACTACTTTGATACCCTGTACAAGCTCGCCATTCAGATGATTCAGGAGGGCAACGCCTACTGCGACGACACGGTCCAGGAACAGATGCGTGCCGAGCGCATGGATGGCATCCCCTCGAAGCGACGTGACGCCACCATCGACGAGAACATGACCCGCTTCGCCGACATGTCGACCGGCTCTCAGGAAGGCCGCAAATGGTGCCTCCGAGCAAAGATCTCGTTCGATAACCCCAACAAGGCCATGCGCGACCCCGTCATCTACCGATGCAACCCCGACATCTCGCACCACCGCACCGGCACCACCTGGAAGGTCTACCCGACCTACGACTTTGCCTGCCCCGTCGTCGACTCCATCGAGGGCGTCACACACGCACTCCGTACCAACGAGTATCGCGACCGAAACCCGCAGTACGAATGGATGCTCGATGCCCTGAAGCTCCGCAAGGTCGAGATCTGGGATTTCGGCCGCCTCAACTTTGTCTACACGCTGCTCTCCAAGCGTAAGCTTCAGTGGTTTGTCGATAACGGCATTGTCGGTGGCTGGGACGACCCTCGATTCCCCACCGTTCGAGGCATCCGACGACGTGGTATGACCATCGAGACCATCCAGGAGTTTATTCTCGCTCAGGGCCCCTCGCAGCAGATCATCAACATGGAGTGGGACAACATCTGGACCATCAACAAGCGTCATCTCGACCCTGTTGTGCCGCGATATGTTGCGCTCGACAAGGCAGGTCTCGTCAAAGTCAATGTCGAGGGTGCTCCCTCGCTCCACGAGAAGGAGATGCCCAAGCACAAAAAGACTCCCGAGCTCGGCAACAAGGTGACCGTGTTCGACTCGACCATCTACGTCGAGCAGGAGGATGCGAGGTCGTTTGGCGAAGGCGAGGAGGTCACCATGATGGACTGGGGCAACGTCATCATCAAGTCCAAGGTCACGGATGCGGCCGGTAACGTGTCGTCGATCGAGGCGGTCGCCAACCTCGACGGCGACTTCAAAAAGACCAAGAAAAAGGTCACGTGGCTTGCTTCGTCCGAGGCACGACAGCTGACACCTGTCTCGCTGCTCGACTTTGACTACCTCATCACCAAGAAGAAGCTCGAGGAGGAGGACAACTTTGCCGACTTTGTCACGCCCAACTCCGAGTTCCGGGTCGAGGCGGTTGCCGACCACAACGTTGCAACACTCACCGAGGGTACCGCGATTCAGTTTGAGCGCAAGGGCTACTACATCCTGGACAAGAAGGCGGGTAAGGATGGCAAGCCCGAGTTCATCAAGATTCCGGATGGTCGTGCTGCCTCTTCGGCATCCAAGGTTGCACCTGATGCCGACACCGAGGCTAAGAAGGCGGCTGCTGCGGCAGCTCGTGCCGAAAAGGCCGCCGCAAAGGCAAAGAAGGAGGCAGAAAAGGCAAAGAAGAAACAGCAAAAGGCTCTCGAGAAGGGTGACGGCGTTGCATACGTCGCAGGCGCAGTCTCGGCCGGCGTCGCTGGCGCAACTGCTGCCCTCGCAAACGCGATCGGCGACCGAAAGCAGGACAAGGCCGACAAAGCCCAGGCTCAGTCCACATCCGCCCTCGCTACAAACCCGGCTTCCACATCCTCTCAGAGCCAGTACTTCCCCGAAGTCATCGACTCGGGCGAGGGCAAGATCAAGATGTACAAGTCCCCCGTCATCACCACCAACATCGACACTCCGGCCAACACAAAGATGTACAAGATGAACAAGATTCTCTGAAAAAAGGCCTTGTATTCGGCTCTTTGTCTCTTTGCTGCAATTTGATCCACTACGATCGAACATGACCTGGCTCTTTATCTGCATGTGATATCTTTTATGAATTATGACTCGGGTGTGGCGTCGTCTGGCAATGATGTGATGTCAAAGTTGCGAAGTAACGATGAGAAGAGAGAAGGACATCGGATTTCAAGACTGAAGTGTTCGCTGCGATGAATGCAAGATGAATGAACAGATCGAGAATTCAAGTACGTAAGGAAAGGGGCTAGAAGAAGTTCATGTCGAGTTGGTCGTCTTCGTTGTCGTCGACGCCTGCCATCGCGCGTTGGATCGCGTCTCGATCTTCAGCGTCGATATCGGCGTGGGCTGACCTACCGCGTCGACGCAAGATCTGGTTTGCATACTCGTCTCTTCGCTTCTGCTCTGCCTGTGCTGCTGAGGATAATGACGAGGAAAGAGTGTCACCGGTCCCGCTGCCAATCAAACCCGAAGTATGCGAATCCTCTGGGGAAGCAGCAGACGAAGAAGTACCACCAGCTTCCTGAGCTGTTTCGCCAAGTGTGGCTCCAGGTGCTGCTTGTTGCTTCTGTTGTGCGCGAAGCTCTCGCAGCTTGTCCTGGCGTTCCTGGGAAAGCCGAGTGTACTTGCGGATGACGCGTTCTCTGTCCTCGATGGCTCTTTTGCGACGCTGTTCCACCTCGGGTACCATTGTGAACAGGAAGAGTAGAAGCGGGAGTAGCAGGTTCTCCCAGACCCAGCCGTAGACGCCTCCTCGAGTCGGAGTAGACTGCCTCTGCCCGGAGCCGACAGGAGGAAGCATGCCCAGTTCTGCGTCTTCAGCATCGAGGTCGATGTAGGCCATCCACTCGAGAAGGTATTCGAGAGTCAGCACAGATCGGGCTTCTCGACGTCTCGGCGCCCTAGGCGGTGGAATGGCTCGCTCAGGATCTTCAGTCACCTGTCTCTCGACCTCTTCTTCTTCGGAAGGCGCACGGGGCACGTTTGCGCCCTGCACCGTAGGAGCCCCCTCTGCTCGTCCAGCGGCATCCTGCGCACCAGCTCCAGCCGGAGCGGGTGCATCTGGAGCTACAGCTTCAGGAGCAGCCGGTCCGTTATCCGCTCTTGGGATTGGGATTGCATTGACGTTCCTTGGTCGTCGAGCCCGGAGTCTACGTCTGAGTATTCTCCAGCTCTCGAACGCGACATATGTTGCCGACATGCCGAGAATGAAGTACTTTCTGATCGGTTCTGCCTGCCGGATCATGAAGTGGAGCAGTATGGCGATCTTGAAAACGAGGAAAAAGATGGGCACTGCCACCTCGTACAGGTCTTGCATGGTGATCTCGGACAACAGCGATACAAACGCTCGCACTGCTGCTTCTATCGAATTGACAAGGACTAACTGACCCCGAGGTGGAGCCTGCGGCAGCCCGGCGGCTGCGCCAGCTGCAAACATCTGTGCGCCTGCGCCCGCACCTGCCACTGCTGGAGCGGGCCCAAATTGTGTCGAGTACTGCGTCGGCCGTTGAATGAGGCTACCCAGAAGCTGCAGGTTCTCTAGCTTTCGGATCATGGTCCGGAGCGCAGATAGGCGGGTTAGGATCTGGGCCATTGCCTCGCTTCGACGCAGATCCATCGAGTCGCAGCTGAGTCGCAACAGATACGGCAGACCCTGATGCGTCACTTGCTGGTAGTGGAACTTGCTCGTGGTGCCTGTCCCGTGCTTCTGGGTGATATCCAGCGAGAGGGGGGACCAGCCGAGCAGAGGCTCTTCGATCAGATCGAGAACCTGTCTCGATGCTGCAGATGTGGTGCAGGACTCTCTTGGACCGGCACTCTCTCCGGAATCGCGCTGCTGATCGCGAAAGGCAGTCTTGTAGAGATCTTCATACGCTAGCACGTATTCGTCGTATGCACAGGTGAGAGCCTCGATCAGCATAGGGTAGTTTTCAGGTGCGGTGGCACGAATTGTCTGTTCGAGACGCGAGCAAGCCTCTGCTGCCTCTCCAGACATCATCTGGTCAAGTATGGGATCCTGGGACTCGGAAGAATTGATGCCAAAAGCTGTTTCTGCGGACGCCAACGGCGGCAGGGGTGGATCCGAAAAGTAAGGTGCGAAGTTTGGCATCGTGGTCGAAGGAACAGGCTGGGGTATGGAGGAGACCTCCCCGAACAGGCCGGAATCTTGGCCTCGCAGTGTCCCAGCTACGGCGGCGGCATGTGGGGCGAGCGAAGAGGCCCGAAGAGGATGTTGGCGCAAGTAGGAGCCGCGCCTGGACGGCGTTGGCCGGTTCTGTGGGTCCGACCACGCATCGGGCCGAATGACTAGATGAAGCGAGAGCGGCTCGTTGTCATCCAGCTGGTGTGGGAGCATAGTATCAGTCGGAGCAAAAATGACGTGGCATTCGAGACAGTCAGTGATTTGGGAACTACACCGATCGACCCCGCACTTGCTCGAAAATGGATACTTACACCTTCAGCGATACCGTTGAGGACCTCGTGGTCCTGTAAGAGGCGGCCTGAGCGAATAAAGCGCATGCCCTGTGCATGCGGCTTCCCGGGCCAGTTGCGCTCGATGTACTGCTTGACCTCTAGAATCGAGGCGTCGGCCTTGAACTTTAAGAGTGTGGAGTCTCGATCTAGGGTGGGGCACTTGATGCTTAGCAGGACCTCGTCATCGGCGGTTGCGGAAAGTATACTTGCTGCCCGAGACATAGGCTGTGGCGATCCGACGTGAGAGGAAGAGGACCCAGGTCTCGAGTGCTGAGACAGCTTCTGCGTCGATGCCGAAGCATTCATCCTGGAGGTGGTGGTCGACGGCTCTGCGGGTTGCGCGAGGCCGCCGGGAGCGGAAGACGTAGAAGAGAAAGCTGAGCCTTCGCGTCTGTCGTGGCGAGACTGGACGAAAGGATTGGTGCTAGCGGCGGTGGCCGATGGTGATGCAGCTGGTGAAGTAGAAGCGGGACCGGGTGCGGCGGTACTTGAGGGAGGTTGTTGAGTGGGTGGATTGCGCTGTGTATGGTGGTGATTGTGGCGACCCTGTGCCAGGTGAGTAAATGCTGGATCAAGGGAAGAGTCCATGGTCGGTGCTGTTCTGCTGAATTCTCCCGGCACCTATACGCCCCTTTGTTCAATGATATCGACAATGCGTGTGTGATGGACTGACCATTTGGAATGTCGCTGGATCTGAGTCCAGCTATCTAGGATGAGGCAGTTCTGCCTGCTCCAAGGCCAAACAGGCTGTTCGAGTGGCGTTGTGGGCTCGTTCGGCAGAGAGGATGTATCTGAGGCGTGTCAGAAGTTGAGAGAGTAGATGTGTGGCAGATCAGAGCGCCTGAAGGTGTCAGGACCAATGGAGCAATCGAGATCCGACTGTCGAGAGAGAAAGTGTGAGCAAAAGTAGCCATGCGGTTGGCGTCTTCTGACGTGGAGGAAGAGCGCCGGCCCTTCCGACAGAGCCAAAGTACAGTACCACGCCGGCGACCACAGTAGTCACGACGCTTGCTGCGTGAGTTTGGGAAAGGGTGCTTTATTGCCGAAATGGCGCATCAAAGTCAGGGTGTGACCCGCGTGGAGATTGCCTCGAGCTTCTCCACACTTTTGAGATTCACAGAGCAGCAATACTGTAATCGTAGGCCGTGCAGCACCGACAAGCCATCCAGATCATCACCTTCTATCTGCGCCCACTTTCAGCCGCCTGTCCGGATCACCCGAAGCTCCACTCTGCTTCGACTCTGCCGTCAATCACGCCACGCATCCGAACCGTTCGGCAGGATCAGATCTCGCACATTGCCGGCAGAGCCATTCCCATTCATTCCGTTGCTCATCCTTGTTGATCAATAGAAAGGCGACGCGCGATGGCCACTTCATCACACGGGGAGCTGAACCCTTACGAGGAGGCCCGTCTCTACACGACCAACTATGACCGCGAGCGCTACGAAAACATGGCCACGCTGTTCAGTCTAATCGTCACGCTCGACTATCTAGAGCGTGCCTATGTGCGGGAATCGATATCGGAAAAGGAGTATGCACCCGTGTGCACACGTCTCTTGGCACAGTACAAGACCATCCTCAAGCTCATCGTCGACCAGGAGAGGGGATCCAGCAAGCCCATTGCAGACGTAGCAGATTTCATGAGGATATACAAGGTGAGTGATGATCCGAAAGATCACAAAGCTTGACTGGGAATCGAACGACTGATGCTTGTCTATCGTGGATGAACGGTGATGCAGATGGACCATCCTGCTGCCGTACACAGATTGACCGTAGGCGTGCCTGCAACTGTAGAGCATGCGTCTTCGTCATCATCGCAGACGTCGTCTGAGCGGGCCAAATGGGTTGCGGAGACAACCCAAAACTTTATCACGTTCATGGATGCTCTCAAGCTCAAGTTGCGAGCCAAGGACCAGCTGCATCCCTTGCTCAGCGAGCTGATGCGAGGCTACTCGAGAAGCGACGAAGTCGGCAAGGACAAGGATGGAAGCGAGATTCGTGCCAAGTTGCTCAACTGGCTCATCAAATTGAATCAAATGAAGGCGAGCGACGAGATCGACGAGGATCAGGCCCGCCAGATGCTCTTTGACGTCGAGGGCGCATACAACAGCTTCTTCCGAGCACTGCAGGATTGATCCAGCTCTCGCATGCCCTTCTTTGCCCATACCACGACTCAAACACGGTTATTCGCCACCTCCCTGTATTTGTACGGACATTACATGATTAGCAACTGCAGATAGATTATTTTGATTTTCACGAAGCGAATAGGGGAAATGACAAGGTGACTCTGTTGTACAATGGTAAGGTGATGCTGAGAAAAGTATAGTACAATGACTCAATATGCTGGCGATACAATCTGATAAGAAGTGCTGTTTCGACGTGCTAGTCTTCACGTACGACGCCGGGAAGGAAGAACTGTTGACGAAGAATAAGAGAAGTATGAGAATCACGGGCTGGGTAAGTAGCCGAATTCGGTGCTCTGTAGGCTGGTTGGGAATGCTACTCACCGTCATAACACCGCTGCTCTTTTCGACGTCACCGATGTAGACGTAGAAGATGGCGCAGTGATTTGCGCAAATGCATGCGATCGTGGTCGTTGCGACAATGTAGCTCGACAAGAAGCGCAGGAAGGACTTCATCTCTAGAGTCACGCTTCTGTGCTCTGATGCATCGGTCTGTTGGGCTGTGCTGCTTTGTGAGGCTGTAAGAACAAGAGAGGATGTCAGATGCCTGCCACATCGCACATGTATGCATTCGTCGACCCTTGCTATGCTGCACTTACCTTCAATGTTGGGATGCGCCAGTTTGGACCAGGTAGTCTCGAGCTTGACCTCGTCCTCGGCGACCGAGAGGCGCAGCTCGCCCTGTCGGTTGGCAGAGAGTGTAACGATATCCGAGAGACTCCGCATGTGCTCTGCTACTGTTCTGAGATGCAGCAGCTTTGGTAGGATGATGTGTACGTCGGGCTCCGGACAGAGCGGCTCAATGATGCGGCTCATTTCCGCGGGTTTGAGCACCTTGATGAGCACGTCCTGGAGCACCTCGAGTTTGGCACCCGTGTGGCTCTGAGCCGAGATCGAGAATGACAGAAGCGGGTCCTTGTTGCGCTTTGCGAGGCGCAGAACGACGCTGTAGGCATTGTTGGCCGAGCGTAGCGCCTTGAGTAGCGTATCTGGAGACACTTCCAGGTTGATCTGGTTCTGGAAGTTTGACTCGATGCGATACTCTTGGAAGAGCGAGTCGACCTGCATCTGAGACCAGATCTGGGTGCCATCCTGGTCGCCAAGACAAATTAAGTGAATTTTGTCCGGTGTGAGCTTGATGATGCACTTGTTTGCCACCTTGCCGATTGACTGGACGACACGGGTAAAGATGGAAACATCGGCAATCTGAGTCCGGAAGCGCATCCTCGCGATGAAGGTGTTGTCGCAGCCTAACACGCGAGGTCCATCAAGGACCGCAACACCGTATGGAGGTCGTTAGCTATGGACAATCGAGCTGGTTTGGGACGTCGAAGGCATGGTAGTGAAGCTGATGTCCAAGCAGCAAGTCCAGCGAGCAGATGTAGTTGATTTGCTGCGCCTCGCAAGTTTGAGCAGTGGCTACAAGGAGGTTCTGGTGGCTGGCAAGGTGTTGCTCTCTCCGAGACACGCAAGACGCGACTGGAAGAGTCACGCATCATCTGAGGCGTAAAGTGACTGAGCCGATGGTATATGTTAGATCCTCAGACAAAAGAAGACTGCTTTTGCGATCTGACATGCGTGAAAGTGGTCAGAGGCACAGAGTGGAGGTTCGAGGGCACAAGAAGAGGTCGATCACATTCAGAGCGCCAACTCGAGCGAGCCACGGCTGTGGGAGAGTGGATAAGTGTGTGTGTGTGTGCAGAGGCCACAAAGACCGCACTTTATGTGGTCGCGTCGTCAGCAGCAGCGGCAGCGCACAATGCCCATTGGAAGCTCTTGGATGTGTTGCACTCCTCCACGCCTCGACCCATCTTCTTCCACCTTACCTTCTTCGCATCTCTCTGCTACGCTTTCTCCTTGGTTTCTTTCTCATCCGCCACTCGGAGTATATTGCGCATCGCATTCATCTGCGCAACCCATCAACGGCACCTCTTCCCGAAGCCGACACCCGCGAGTCTCGACACGTATCAGGGCGAAGTGACTCCACCCAACCTAGACTGGCCACGATCTATTCCCCACACGCCCGTCCAGTCAAGCCACGCAGAGAGCGCCTTTCATCATGGTTGCTCCCGTAACCTCGGCTGCGGGTATCGTCGCCCTCTTGGACGAGCCAGAGCCTGAGCTTCAGTCCTATGCTCTCAAACGTCTCGATGGCCTCGTCGACCAGTTCTGGGCCGAGATTGCTGATGCTATCAGCAAGATCGAGATCCTCTACGAGAATGAGCGCTTCCAGGACCGCCAACTTGCAGCTCTCGTCGCCTCCAAGATCTATTTCCATCTCGGCGAGCACGACGAGGCATTGATGTTCGCTCTCGGCGCAGGCCCGTTGTTCGACGTCGAGAAGAAGGACGAATACGTCGACACTGTCATCTCCAAGGCGATCGACCGCTATATTCAGGAGGCTGGCGAGGGAAAATCGGACGCGAGACTCAAGAGCATCGTCGATCAGATGTTCACCCGCTGCATCTCCGACAAGGAGTTCAAGCAGGCGCTCGGTATTGCACTTGAAACCCAACGTCTCGACGTTATTGAGGAAGTCTACAGCGTCACACAGAACGCGGGCCTTTTGACCTACGTTCTCGAGAGCACCGTCGGCGTCGTCCCCTCCATCGAGGTACGCACCCAGATTCTTCACCTTCTCGTCAAACTCTTCCAGCGATTGCCGTCTCCCGACCACTTCAGCATTGGCCAGTGCTACGTCTACCTCAATGCGCCCAACCTCGCCGCGGATCTGCTCTTCAACCTGGTCCAGCAGGCACACCAGCCATCCAGCTCCTCGCTCGCCAACACCGAGAAGGACCCTCTGCTGGTAGCCTATCAGCTCGCATTTGACCTCGCCGAGAGTGCCACTCAAGAGTTCCTCGAAAACGTCCGCAGAGATCTCTCGTCACGCACCACCGAGTCCTCAGCCGCTGCAATCAAGACCGAGACCGACGCCGAGATGAACGGTGCTGGCAGTGCCAACGCTGACGAGGCCGCCACTACTGTCGACTCGTGTGTCGACCGCATTCGTGCTATCCTCCAGGGCGAGGAGAGCATCCAGCTCTACCTCGAGTTCCTCAAGCGCTCCAACAAGGCCGATCTGCCCATCCTCAAGGCTACAAAGGACGCCCTCGACGCCCGCAGCAGTATCTACCACTCGGCACTCAGCTTCGCCAACGCCTTTATGAACGCCGGCACCACCTCGGACAAGTTCCTTCGCGACAACCTTGAGTGGCTCGCAAAGGCCTCCAACTGGTCCAAGTTCACTGCCACCGCCGCGCTCGGTGTACTGAACAAGGGTAACCTCAAGGAGGGAATCAGCCTTCTGCGTCCCTACCTGCCTCAGGACGGCGTCACCAGCAGCGTCTACTCGGAAGGTGGCTCTCTCTTTGCGCTTGGCCTCATCCACGCCAACCACGGTGCCGAGGTCATGGAACTCCTCACGCAGACGCTCAAGAGCAACCCAGCCGAGATCGTGCAGCACGGTGCGGCGCTCGGTCTCGGTGCGGCTGGCATGGCCACCGGCAACGAGGACGTCTACGAGGAGATCCGCAACATTCTGTACACCGACTCGGCAGTTGCCGGCGAGGCCAGCGGTTACGCTATGGGTCTCGTCATGCTCGGAACCGCATCTGAACGCGCGGTCGAGGAGATGCTCCAGTATGCACACGAGACGCAACACGAGAAGATCATCCGCGGTCTTGCCATCGGAATCTCGCTCCTGTTCTACGGAAAGGAGGAGCAGGCCGACAAGATGATCGAGACGCTGCTCGCCGACAAGGACGCCATCCTGCGATACGGCGGTGTTTACACCATTGCCCTGGCCTACGCCGGCACCGGCAACAACAAGGCAGTGCGAAAGCTTCTCCACATTGCCGTGAGCGACGTGAGTGACGACGTGCGCCGAGCCGCCGTCACCAGTTTGGGCTTCCTGCTCTTCCGCAACCCGACCCAGGTACCTCGCATCGTCCAGCTGCTTTCCGAGTCCTACAACCCGCACGTGCGCTACGGAAGCACTCTGGCCCTTGGTATCGCCTGCGCCGGCACCGGTCTCGACGAGGCCGTCGACCTGCTCGAGCCCATGACCAAGGACCCCGTCGACTTTGTGCGACAGGGTGCCTGCATCGCTCTCGCCATGATCTTTATCCAGCAGAATGAAACGCTCAACCCACGCGTGCTCAGTGCTCGAAAGACATTCGACAAGATCATCTCGGACAAGCACGAGGATGCAATGGCCAAGTTTGGTGCTGCGCTGGCACAGGGTCTCATTGACGCCGGTGGTCGCAACGTCACCATCTCGCTTCAGAGCCGCGGTGGCAACGCCAACATGCCCGCCATCGTGGGTATGGCGCTCTTTACGCAGTTCTGGTACTGGTTCCCCCTCGCTCATTTCTCGGCACTCGCCTTCACGCCCACTGCGCTCATCGGTCTCAACCGCGAACTCCGAGTCCCCGAGTTTGAATTCGTGTCCGAGGCCAAGCCTAGTCTCTTTGCCTATCCGAACTCGTACAAGCCTCCATCCGAGAAAAAGGTGGAGCGGGTCGAGACTGCCGTCTTGTCGACCACGGCTAAGGCGCAGGCACGTCAGCGTACCAAGGAGCGCAACAAGGCTCAGGCCGAAGGTGGCGATGCGATGGACGTTGATGATGGTAGCGGAGCAGCGACCAAGAAGGAGGACGGCGACGTGACGATGGAGGAAGACAAGCCCAAGCCTGCCAAGTCGAAAAAGGAGCGAAAGCAAGAGCCCACTTCCGAGGTTCTGCCCAACTACTCGCGCGTCACTCCGGCTCAGGTCAAGTTCGTGAGCTTCCCTGCAGAGGCGCGATTTGCACCCATCCGTCCAGTGCAAGGACTTGGAGGCAAGGTGCGACAGGATGTCTACAACACTTCGACTGTGGCTGGCAAGCTGCTTGGCAACCCTTCGCCGGCTCCAGGTGCCAGTGGAACCGTGACTCCGAGCCAGGGAGCTGCTTCGGCTCCAGGCACCAAGTCGTTGCACCAGCAGGCGGTGGCCAACAATGCCTCTACGGCCGCAGCGGGTGAGAATGGTAGCAATGCCACTCCGTCCACCGCTTCGACTGCTGCTGGTCCCTCGGCGGAAGTTGCGCGTAGCATCCTGACGTCTGCTGTTGGCGGTGGTGGTGGAATCCTCCTCATGGTCGATCGAAAGCCAAACGAGGAGTTCCGCCCTCTCAAGATCGGCGACTCCAACGACGGTCCTGCTCCCGCTTCCACCGATGACACGGCTGCATCCACTACCCAGCAGACCCAGCAACACGACGACGACATCAGCCCAGAAGACGCAGCTGCCATCGCTGCAGCAATGGCCGCAGACGACGACGACGTAGACCCCGATAAAGACATCAACTCCGTCGCCAACTCCCACAACCGTCGTGACGGCGCCAACGACCCCGACTCCTCTGGCCCAGGTACCGGCGGCGCTCCTGAAGCTCGCTAGATATCTTCCCCTTCCCCCGCTTTTTCGCTCTCCTGCACTCTACACTTATTATCATCAGCCCTTGTTTTGTTCTTTACCATTCTCCGAACTCGAAAAGAAACGTTTTGCTTCAGAATCTCGCGTCATTCACCCTCACTGCCTGTGCCAAAACTTTTCTGCGATCGCTGTAGAAGAGCAGTACTCCAAAAGACTTGAACAAGCTTGGTGAATAAAGCAGCGATACAGATCAAGGAGGCGTCTATGACAGGTTACAGAGCGGGACGCAGCATTTGAAACATGGGACATGGTGACGAGGCAGAGGATACAAGGGTTCTCGAGGCGATTAGGCGGCGATGCCTACGGTGCCCTGCTCGAGTTCTCGTTCGAGCTGAATCTTCTTGGCCTCGTCGATCTGTTTGGAGAGGGGATCGAACTGGGCCATTGTTCTGCAAACGAGAGCGGCGTCCTCGAGGAAAGCGTTGACGCTGAGACGAAGCTGGCGGACCGTGGTTGCAAAGATCTTGACGCCCATCTCGACGGGTGCGTTGGCGGTAGAGGAGTTGAGGATTGTGAATTCCTTACGCACTTCCTTGGGCTTGAGCTCTCGGTCGACCGAGATGGACTTTTGCAGTGTCTCGGCGGAAGATCGGTCAGGGAAGGGAAGCACGAGCGAGACGCTGTGTTTCATCTCGTCGGACTTGTGTGTCGATCCGATCGAGGCAAATACCATTCCGCGGTTCTCGATACTCGACGATCGAGCGTGTGCTGTACCTGTGCCGTTGGTCGTAGACTTGCCGGCCGTCGACGCAGAAGAGGCACCTCCCGTGTTGGTCGAGTAGAGGCCGTTGGACTGAACACCGTTAGCCCCCGAAGCTCCAGCAGCGGGACCAGTACCATTCTTCTTCTCTTCCTTCATGGTTCGAATGAGTTCGAGGAGCTCGTCGACCGCAGCCTTCTCGATCTGGTAGTGGACGACCATACGGCCACCACCCAGCTTGATGGGGGCGGGGAGCGAGGCAGCTCGGGAGACGAGCTCGGAGACAGGGATGTCGATGGGCGAAGTGTCGAGGAACACCATGCTGGTCTCGACGGGCGCGGTGAGACGCACACCAAGCTTCTCGAGTTCACGACCGGCGTACTTGGCCAGCTCGTGCGTCGCCGAAAGCTTGGGGTAGGTCTCCATCACGGCCACGCGTGCAGCAGCCACAAGTGGACCGCACTGTCGAACACCAGCACCGTAGAGCTTTCGGAAGTGTCGCACCTTCTTGATGAACTTGGACGGGCCGACAAGGATGCTGCCAATGGGAGCGCCGAGACCCTTGCTGAGACAGAGCGAGACGGTGTCGAAGGGATCACAGAGCTCCTTGAGAGAAAGGCCGGTCTCGGCGGCCACATTCCAGATTCGAGCACCATCGAGATGCATAATGAGACCGCGCTTACGCGCCTCGGTGGAGATCTTGACGATCTCATCCTGCGGGAAGATTGTGCCGTGGAGGGTATTTTCGAGCGAAATGACGCGAGTCGGAGCAAAGTGAACATCGTCCTCGAGGCAGAGGTTAGGCAGCACGTCCTCCTCCCAACGAAGGTGGTGGCCGTTGGATGGCGCAACGATCTCGGTGGCAGCGCCGCAGTGGAATGCGATACCGCTGGCCTCGTAGCGGAAGACATGAGAGCGGGTGTCGCAGAGGACGGTGTATGGGGGCTGGAGCAGGTGGGTGCGCAGCGCAAGCTGGTTGGAGAGTGTGCCCGAGGGGACGAAGATGGCTGATTCCTTGCCCGTCAGAGCTGCGATCTCGGCCTGGAAAGAGTTGGTAGTGTCGTCCTCGCCGTAAACGTCATCACCGCGAGATGCGAGCGCCATCTCCTTCAACATGGCCTCGGTCGGAATGGTGATCGTGTCGGAGCGGAAGTCGCGGGCAATCTGCTTGAGCTTGTGCGCATTGTCCACCTTGCCCTGAAGCGGGTTGGCCGGAAGGAGCGGCGCCGTCTTGTTTCTCTGCGCTGCAGCAGGGTCTGATGCGCCGGGAGACTGCATCTCAGCGGCAGCCGCAGCCACACCGCTGCCGTTCTGCTGGACGTTTAGCGGCTTCTGCGTCTGCGAGGGACCGTGGGTGTGGTCGATGGTCTCGGACGGCTGCGTGGGATACGATGCGTACGGGTTGACAGTCATCTTGTCGTCGGAAGCTGCCCTGGTGGTGGATGTTGTAGAGATCAAGCGGGTTGCTTGAGTGGAAAGAACGGGGGCTGGTCGCTGGATCTGTTGCGAGGTGGTGATGACGAGTGACCTAGTTCGTGCGAGGGAAAAGACTGCTGATCTGAAGACAGACCCGCTCGAGAGCATGGATGTGGAAGGGGAAGAAGAAGGGTACTCAGCACGGCGTCGCCAATATGAGACGATAGCTGCGATGACTCGAAGGGTGTTGTGTCGATAGATTCGTAGGTGGCGAGGTGCGTCTATGCCCTTTAGGGATGGCCGTGTGGACTGTTCGCTGTGCTGTTGGTGTCTGAACCGAGCAGAAGCAGGAGGACGAGGGTGAATTTGCTTGTGCTCGTGCTCGTGTTCGTGCTCAGTGGAGTGCGTCTGAGGGCTTCCGCGGATGATCCGATGTGATGCACAGAAGAGTGATTTAGCCTTGATGGACAAGTGGGCCGTGGGTTGAGCTCGGAGTGCATTCGCAAGAACCAAGTACTGTACTGTACTGTAGTGATACGCGGAGCTTTTTCTCGGCTGCCAATATTCCGAGGTGCACGATTGCTCGAGAAGGGTGCCACGCCGCAACCATATCTGCGCAGCCTGCTGACCCGCACATGTTGCCCACTACGGTATCGTAAATGTCGCGAGACCCTTTGGGGGAGCTGCCGAAATTGGTGTGTGATTTTGTCGGACGTGGCGGTCGGATCAAGCCTCTGCCGCTGTTCGGCCTCTTTTTCGGTCAATTCATTATATTGGCTGCATGTGCTGGGCGGGTCCCTGAGGAGCGACCGACGTCGAAGCAAATCTCGGGGTGAAGGAATGCTCACTCTGAGTTGTAAAACGTGACCTGTCGAGCTTCGCATTAGCGTCGGCGTCATTTCCGTCGAGACTCCGTCTGCGAGTGGTCGACTTAGCCACAACTGAGCCGTCAAAGTATGTTGGGGGGTCCGACTGTTGCAGATCAGATTCTTGCACTTTTGTGGTCCCGTCTTGTGCCCAATTCTACCCAGGGATGGTCTGCTTGCTAGCTCGACGAGCCAAGGAATAAATTCTTCTTCCATTCTACATCTGCACTGCTTGCGTCCACTCTGACTCCAGCAACAATCCTGTTATAGCAATGTCGCATAAGCCCCGGATTGTGATTAACGAAATGCAATGTGCAGATACTGTAATTGGACGCGATACAAATACATGATATGGGAGAGAAAGGGTGCGCATCGCTGTTCGGCCAGAGCACGCAATCAGTCAGTCTACTGGATGCGATGGCCTTCGTGACCTGAGTGTATCAGATGTCGCGGTGGACAAAGCATCGTGCGCTGATGACGTTGGTATAACGGCAAGACCCAGGTGTTGCGACTTGTCCGGCCCCTCTCGGTCCGGCGGTGGGGGTGCCTGAACCTTGGAACCATTACCCGACTCGCTCACGAATGCGCTGTCAGACAGAACCGGATGAGGGCAGAACAGGGCGATCAGCACAGCAACACCCATGATGACCGAACCGATGATGGCCAGCACCCTCTGTGTTGGGCTGTACACGGATCCAATCACAGCAGCACGAATGATGCTTCCAGCAGAGTTGTTCTCGATCCAGGTGAGCGGCTCGGCGTATACTTGTGCCTGCTCGCTAGCCGAAAACTGGCTCAGCGACTCGAGCTTGTTCTGGACCAGTTCCGACCAGGTGGCACCTGCAATGGCCGAGCCGACTGCGCTTCCAATGAAAAACATGATGCTCCAGCTCGCCGTTGCGCTGGCCAGATGACGATCGGGCACCGTCACCTGGATCGAGACGAGC
Source organism: Testicularia cyperi (assembly GCA_003144125.1). NCBI lineage: Eukaryota > Fungi > Basidiomycota > Ustilaginomycetes > Ustilaginales > Anthracoideaceae > Testicularia > Testicularia cyperi. The sequence continues at coordinate 5,260 of KZ819230.1, read as the reverse complement.
GTTGCCGGTGCAAACATGGCATCACCGACCCCCGCGACCAGCATCGCCATAGCGATACGCACTTTATCATTAGCAGTCGTGAAGGCCGTCAGCATGATGGTCGAGACCAGTGCCAGGATTATACCTGAGATCTGGAACGGGTAGAGTCGCCGAATCCATCGCACAGTTGGTGCAACTACAACCACTTGCATTGCTGCCGTTGTGGTATTGAAGATGGCGCTGATGTACTGTTGCTCGGTGTCGGAGGTGTCCATGACCACGTACAGGATTGTTGGCAGATAGGTGGTGCACACAGTCCAGCCGCACCAAAACAGCATGCTTGCGGCTGCCGAAAAGAACACTGCCCGACTGGCGACGAGCTCCAGCGGTATTGCGGGCCGTCTGGCCCCGAAGCGTTCCCAGGCCAAGAAGCATGGCAGTCCAACCAATGCTCCGACCAAAAGCGGTGCAAGCACTTTGGCTGAACTGAAGCTGGCCTGCAGGCGAGTCGCGAGAACGAGCGGTACGAGAAGGAGAGACAGTGTGATGACGAGTAGCAGCAAGCCAACCAGGTCGGCATTGATCCACAGTTGGACGGCCACACTGCGGCTTGTGTGTTGCACTGGAACATCCGTGCTGGAACAATCCAAGATGGGCAAGGAGATGGGATGGCCATCGCTGCCTTTGAGATCGACGCTTTCGGACGAAACGCCGAAGCGTTGGGCTCGAGCATGACGGCGGCGAGCCAAGAACAGGGACACGAGCAAAGGCAGCAAAGCCACTGGCACGAGGAAGCTAAACGTGCTGATTCCAAAGCGCCAACCGGGTCCTGCTAGGACAGCATTGTATATCTTGGCACTGGGAAAGCCGAGGACGAAGAAGGCTGTTTGTGGTAGTACCTGGAAGAACAAACGATTCCTGGATGATGAGAGCGCAGCGATCAACAAGAGCTGGCTAACGAAGAGTCCGTTGGCTCCAACTTCATGCAGACATGCTCCTGCGCCATACTGGGCAATGTTCTGGGACACCGCCATCAGCGTGTTACCAGCGATATAGATGACCAGTCCCGACGCGTAGGCCCATTCGCGTCCGATCAGCTCATAGACCTGTGCGAATACCGGGAGTGCGCTGACAGCTGAAATCGAGCGTGTCACCGACACCAGCGTCAGCAACGAGTGGCTGTCGAAGGAGTTTGTGGCGATGGTCTGGTACGACGCCGACGTCAGTCGGTCGAGCGCGAGCACCGCCCCAAACATCCACGTTGAGGCTAGCACGATCCATGTTTCTGTCTTGGTCAGGCCGTGCCGGGTTGCATTGCTGCGGTCCTCTTCACTGGCTCCGTCGACGATAGGATCGACGGAATGTTGCGGCTTGCTGTGCTCTCTCCCAGCATTCTCGCGATCGGAGGTGCCTTCCGATTGAATGACCATGGCATTCATTGACCGGCGAGGCCGTTGGCAGAGAGCCGACGACCGTCTAGGTCCAAGCTCTTTCACTGAAGAGACAGTCTAGTAGCCTTCAGTTTATCATTGTGAGCGTACGCGAGAAGAAGCAGCGGGATGGTTGAGATGGTGATTGTGTACAGACGTGTGATGTGACAATGTTCGGGAAACAATGCCTATTGTCCGGCAATGGGCGGAAATCCTCAGCCCGAGACATGAACAGAGGCTCGTGCAAAAACCCATCTGCAACGAGGAAACACCTTTCTAAACGGGTCCGCGTTACCTCGTAAGCAGCCGACGCCGCAATGACGGGTCGCTACAGAGCCCCGTTCGACCAAACATCCTTTGCTCGACAAAAGGCGCAAAGGGGGATTGTTTCACCATTGTACTACTAGTGTATTGTTGTCGTCATCCGGTAACGCCTCGGAAATTTGGATGGACGTTGCAACAATCATCGTGCAGGGCCACAAATGTTGGTTACAGTCTAACACAAATCCAGCTAAACAATCGGAATTCGGGGCCTGTTCTCGGAGATGTCGAGAAGGAGTTGACCTTGAAGCTCCACCTCATGACCGAGGCTCTTTCATCGGATCCTACCCGAACGACTTCAGCCACCTTCCCTCGGTCTGGAGCGCGACAATGCAGGGCCACACAGCGGCCTCGATATGCAGACTGTGTGCTCGTAGAGCACTTGTGACGCCTCGCCGCTATGCCGCTGGTATGGCTAATGTCGAACCAAGCAAGGCCGGACCATCACGATTATCTGCTTCACATTTCGGGGGCAGAGCCTTGCAATCGACTCTTCAGGTCGCTGGTCGTCTCCCCACATCATCTCGGAGCTCTTTTAGTACATCGACAGTGACCTTGGCGAAAAAGAAAAAGGGCAAAGCTGATAAGACGGCTTCTGACGATGCATCTTCCCCGGCGTCGAGATACCCACCGCTGCCTGAGGGATGGCAAACAGTCGTGGGCGTTGAATGCCACATTCAGATCAAGGACAAGCACAAACTCTTCAGTGGTGCAGAGCTTCCCACGGCCTCGACACCGCCGAATGTGCTTGTAACGCCATTCGATGCGGCACACCCCGGAACATTACCGGTGCTCAATCGATCGGCGCTGAAGCTGGCCGTGCGCACCGCACTCGCACTCGACTGTCAAATACACGCCGAGAGCCGGTTTGATCGCAAACACTACTTCTACTCGGATCTTCCGGCCGGATACCAGATCACGCAAAAGTATTCACCGCTCGCAAATCACGGAAGGGTCTCGCTGAAGTTCGAGGAAGGCTACCTGCCAAGTGCGGAGGACGAGGTGGTGGTGGAGATCGAACAAGTGCAGCTGGAGCAGGATACTGCCAAGTCGACCTACTTTGACACGGGAACCACCTCGAGGGCTGAGGAGCAGGGCACTTCGTCGACGGTTACGGGAGAGGTGGCGGATGAACGCGCCAGTCGAAGCTTTGTTGACCTGAATCGCGCGGGTACGGGTCTGATGGAGATCGTTAGTGGTCCTCAGATGCGAACGCCGGAACAGGCGGGCGCATACGTCCGGAAGCTGCAGGAGCTGGTGCGCCGTGTCGGGGCATCCGATGGCAACATGCAGGAGGGCTCGCTTCGCTGTGACGTCAATGTCTCTGTGAACCGCATGGGAGAACCCTTCGGCACCCGATGCGAGGTCAAGAATCTCAACAGCGTGAAATTCATGATGAATGCCATCTCGCACGAATCCCATCGACAGGTCGAGCTGCTCCTCAAAGGTGGTAAGGTGGAACAAGAGACTCGAGGATATGATGAGGCAAGAGGCACCACCTTCCGGCTCCGTGGCAAAGAGGATGCACCCGACTACCGATACATGCCCGACCCGAATCTGCCACCGATCGTTCTGTCACGCGACCAGATCGAGGCCGTGCGTAGCGAGCTGCCAGAGCTTCCGGATGCTCGACGTGCTCGCCTGCATCAGCAGTATGGTCTCAATCCACGAGACATCAACGTGCTGATGCGCGTCGGTTCCGAAGATGAGGGCGCAGGGCGAGTGGCGTCTTTCTCGTCCTCGGGTTCGGCGGCCTCACACCCGGCGAATGGCAAGGACTCGGATGCCGTCGAGTACTTTGAAGAGGTGGCGAGGGGCCGAGATGCCCAAGTCGCGCTCAACTGGATCATTCACGAACTCATGAAGGCGCTCAATGCACGCAATCTGCCATTCCACGCCTCGTTCCTCCCGGCCGCTTACCTCGCCGAGCTCATCGATCTGGTCGAGACCGGCAAGGTCACTGGAACCACCGCCAAGACTTTCATTTCACAGCTGATCGCTGAGCCACGCAGCCAGCCTGAACCCATCTCGCTGCCAGTCCTGGAGAGCATTCGAGCGACTTCGTCGACGCCGGTACTGGACCTTCTATCACAGCAGAACCTCTTGGCACTAGGTACAAAGGAAGACCTGCTGCCCTTGGTGCGCACGGCCTTGGAACAGCTTCCCGATGAAGTTGCTCAGGTCCGCAAGGGTAATCTCAAAGTGGCCATGCGTATTGTCGGACAGGTCATGAAAGACGCCAACGGAAGAGCCGACGCCAAATTGGTGCATCAGGTCATCCTGGACGAGGCAGGTCAGTCGTCGGCTTAGTCACTCCCATGCAAATAGAAAAATGTAATGCAAAAGATGGGATTGCGTGGGGCATATCATGAAATGTGACTGTGAGGAAAATGCGAATGACTTGTAAGATACAGTTGCGGTCTGACGGGGGAGCTGCGTGCCATCTATGCTTGCTGGGCGATGTCGCGCACATCCTTGGTGACCGGCTGGCGCTGCTTGAAGGTGCGGACCTTTTCGCGGCCTGTGTTGTTGTCGTCTGTTGCAGGGGTGCTTTCGTCTGCATCGTTGGCCTTTGTCTTGCGACGCTCTGCCTTCTTGTCCTGGATGCGGGCACGCTCGACCTTCTTGAGGTAGTCGGCCTGTTCGAAGGCAGACTGGCTGAGCTCAGTGCGCAAGCGCGCCGTGTGCGAGGCTCGCTCCTGCGCCATCTGCTCCGAAAGCATGTGCCACTTGAAGCCCTTGAGATACTTCAATGTCCACACGTCGTCCTGGAAGCGCTTGGAGCTCTTGCCCATCTTGTTGCTTCCGCCGCCGGTGCCCGACTTTTTGCTGTTGCTGGCTGCAAGACCTCCGATCGGCTGCGCATTGAGTGTCTCGGCAGCTGCCTTGGCTACCTTCTTGGACAGAAACTCGACCCAGCCCTCCGTGTAGTGCGCAACCCCACGTCGCTTCTTTTTCGAGCCACCCTCCCCGGGCGTCTCGTTGCCGTCCTGAAGGTAGAGGCGCCCAATCTCGCCAAAGTTGGACACGATGTGGCGCACTTTAGCAGGCGTCATCCCTGGCGGAATGCGCGAGATGTAAACAATGCCGAGCTTGCGCTGCTTCTTCTTGAAAGCTTCAAGCTCCGAGGATGAGAGCGGCTTGAGCACCTTGGCCTCTTCGGCAGCAGCCTGCATAGGGTCGTCTTGCTCGTGTTCGTTTTCGTCCTCCTCTTCGTCATCATTCCCGATATCCTGGCCGTTGACGCCATCTCCGTCTTCGGTCTTGGACTTCTTACTCTTCTTGTCCTTCTTTTCCTTCTTATCCTTTTTGTCCTTCTTCTCTTTCTTCTCTCCTGCGTTGGTTGGCGACGACGAGGACGCCTCGGCTACAGGCCCCGCTGTCTCGACTTCCTCGTCCCGCTTTCGCTTCTTGTCCTTTTTGTCTTTCTTTTCCTTTCTTGGAGACTCGTCAGTGTCATTCTTTTGCTGCGCTTCGGCCGCCATCTCCGGTTGGGCGGGTTTGGGCTGCTGCTGCTGCTGCTGCTGCTG